>CM077517.1:43384885-43610599 GCA_039654895.1 Mongoloraphidia duomilia | reverse complement strand
TTCCCGGCCACATGGGAATTGCTGGCAATGAACTAGCTGACACTGCAGCTAAGGACGCTGCAAATAACGGTCAGAGTGTATTTTGCGTTATCGGTGACGATCTCAAGAGCGTACTGATTTCAGCCGTTCAGCAGCTCTGGAAGGATGAATGGAGTGCTGTCGATGAAAACAAATTAAAATTCATAAAATCTACAGTTGACCCATGGTTCACATCTTGCCGTCCCTCCAGGTGGGAGGAAGTGGTCCTTACACGGCTGCGCATCGGTCACTGTAGACTAACCCATGGCTTTTTGATGGCTCGTGAGGACCCGCCCCTCTGTGAGACGTGTGACACTCGCGTTACCGTTTCGCATATTTTAATAGAGTGTGTCCAGTTTAGGGACACACGACAGCAGATCGGATTGTCAGGTGATCTGTCGGTTGTTTTAGGAAATGATCCTGACAATGTCGATCTGCTGTTTCGATTTTTAAAAGAAACCGGTCTTGACCGGTTTATCTGATTTTATTTATTTGTGTACATTTGGGCCCATTTACAGCCTTAATGGTTTTTTACATTATATCTGACTACATTGTATTTGTACCTGACTACTGATTTTATGTTGTACTGTGTGTCAACTTTTGATTTTGCTATTGATTTTGCTTTGGTTAACTTATTGTTTTTGCTTTTGCTTTTGTTTACATTTATTGTTTTAGACGCTAATGACCTCTGTTGTCGGGCGTCTATAATCTACAATTCATTCATTCATAATAGCGATTGAAAACAAAGTGACACTAAGAACCGAACCTGTGGAACACCATTCTCCTGTGCAAAGACACTAGACAAAGTATTGCCGATACGGACTTGGAAGTAGCGCTCGAATAAAAAATTATTTGTAAAATTCCCAAGATGTCCTCTAATACCCCAATTATATAGTGTTCGGAGTATTCCATACCGCCATGTAGTGTCGTAAGCCTTTTCAAGGTCAAAAAAGACCGCTACCAAGTGCTGCTTGTTAAGAAAAGCGTCCTGTATTGCGGACTTTAACCTGACTAGATGATCCATTGTCGAACGGTGCTTACGAAAGCCACACTGGGCATTCGTGATCAATCGTCTGGATTCGAGAATCCAAACCAATCGTCGGTTGATCATACGTTCGAGGAGTTTTGATAAACAGCTAGTCAGTGAAACAGGACGATAACTTGATGCTTGTTTTCGGTCTTTACCGGGCTTCAACAACGGCACTATAATAGAATTACACCAAGCGGTAGGAAACGTATTGGTGTACCAGATTAAATTAACCATCTTGAGAAGGAATTTCGATCCGGAGGGAGGTAGCTTTTTCAGAAATTGGTAATAAATATCGTCAGATCCTGGAAAAGTATCATGGCAATCATGCAAACTCGACTGTAGTTCCCACGAGGAGAAAGGTGCATTGTAGTTCTCCTCATTTTGTGAGGAAAAGTTTAATGCAACTTGTTCTGCTTGATTTTTCTGAGCAGAAAAAAGCTCTAGATAGTTTTCGGAACTCGAAACTTTTGCGTAGCATGAACCCATGTGATCTGCGACTTCATTAGGCGAAGTAATAATGCCGTTTCCCATTACCAATCCCGAAATATAATTAAAACTCTATTTTCCAGAGATCCTCCGGATTTTCTCCCACACCTCGCGAGCGGGAGTACAACTTCTTACAGTGGAAACAAACTCACTCCATGACTGCTTCTTACTCTCTGCTATAATACGTCTGGCAATGGAACGCTTTTGCATGAAAATAATACGATTTTCATCCGTCATATTATTTTTGAAGCGACAGAGAGCCTTTCGACGTTCACGGATGGCATCCCGACAAGCCTGATTCCACCAGGGAACAGGCACACGTCGCGGTTGCATTGACGTGCGTGGGACTGCAGCTAAAGCCGTCTCGATGACCGCATCCGTGAAATGCTCTACAGCAGCATCGACATTGCCAAAGTTCATTTCGCCGACTTTTAGCACTTCTTGAAAATGTGACCAATTGGCTTCTTTTATTATCCACTTAGGAGTGCGTCTTTCATCCACATGGAATGAAAGAAGCCGACAAATGATAGGAAAATGGTCACTGCTACAAAGATCGGCATTTACTTCCCATTCACAGGATGGGGCGATAGAAGAAGAGCAGAGAGTAAGATCGATAGCTAAAAATGCCCCATTAGCAGCCGAGAAATGTGTATTGGAACCTGTGTTCAATACGACCAAGTTTTTATTCAGAATCAACGTTTCCATTAGCCTTCCACGAGCATCCACACGATTAGAACCCCAAGTGGGATTGTGGGCATTAAAATCCCCCATGATGATATAGGGGCGTGGAAATTGATCTATAACAGATGCAATGGTTGCAAGTGTCGGTTGTTCTGTTGGAGGAATGTATATTGAACACAAAGTTACCGGATTCGGCGCATAAAGTCTGACAGCGATGACCTGCAAGTCAGATTGTAATGGGACATTTTCGGAAAACACATTGTTTCGGACTAAAACTGCCACTCCGCCACTGGCACGTTCAACGAATGGTTTATCTTTAAGATAAATCGTAAAAAACCACGAAGAACCGGAGTGTTTATGTCTTTCAAATGTGTTTCCTGTAAACTAATAGCAGTAGCATTATGATCGTTAAGGAGGAGTTTTAATTCACTGAAATGAATATAAAAACCGTTCATGTTCCATTGTAAGAAATTGAATGTGTTAGTAAATAAAAAGGTAACTACCTCGTTTTTTTCCTCGCTGCATCAGACCGATGATGGGGAGGTTTGCTAATATCTTCGTCCATAGCAGAGTCTGCACTACTGCTATGGTCGACGCGAGTACGTGTAATAGTCATTTTATGACTATTATCCCGGTTCAAGATAATCCTCGTTTTCTTTACCGGAGATACTGTTTTAATTTTTTCAATTTGAGATTTTACCGGTGAACTTGGTTTTTTTACCGGCGATCTCGATCTATTATCCGGACTTTTCTTATTTTTATTTTTAATTTGCTTTTTGGCAACAACTTTAGAACTGGAAGGGGAAATTTCAGTTTGTGTAGACATGTCACATGTCTGTGTTGACATGTCTACTTTGACGACAGGAACGGCAGCAATGGTTGCAAAGGAACGTGTGAAAGAAGGGACAGATTCTCTATACTTGCGCTTGGCCTCTGCAAAAGAAATTTTTTCGGTGGTTCTTATTTCTTGGATCTTGAACTCCACCTTGTATTGTGGACATTCTCTAGATCTTGCAGAATGACTTCCGTCGCAATTAACACAATGCGAAACCTTTTTGCACGGAATATCCTCATGCAAAGGTTGGCCGCAATTGTCACAGAGACTGGGAAAGCTACCTTTGTTCTGTGAGTGTCCAAACATATGACATTTATAACAGCGCAAGGGAGATGGTATGTATTGACGTACTTTCAAAGAATAGAATGCTGCTTTAATTAATGGCGGAGGCTGTGGTGTACAGAACGTAAGAATATGAGACGGTGTAGGTACTAATTGACCGTCTCTACGTGCGTGAATTCTGTATACGTCTGTAACACCTTGGTCTTTAAGTTCCTCTTTTATTGTTTCAACAGTACAGTTGAGCAGATCAAAACAATAAATAATGCCCTTAGAGAAATTAAGCTGCTTATGCAGTTCTAATTTTACTGGTACGTCTGTGCACATATCCACAGCTTTTATATTTTTACATGCCAATACTTTTTCAGCTTGATGCTGTGATGATGTTTCGATTAATAAAGATCCATCACGCAACTTTTTAACACTCGGAAAAGTTCCAAACAAGCCATCAAGATGTTTATTAATATAAAAGGGACTGTCGCCGTTGAAAGTTCCAATTATTTTGTTCATTATCAGATATCTGTTACACGGAGTAACAGTTGCCAGGTCATTACCAAATAATAAATTAAATCCTTCATCTTTACGCCCTCTCTTAGAGGGAGGGCTAGTTAAAGGGGGAAAATTACTCATAGTATATTAGGAAGATTCGTCAACTGTGTTCCCCGCCCACCACGGAGCCCAACAAGGGGACGATGACCGCAAACCGATACAGAGCGCCAGGGCTACACAATGATATAGTCAGCTCCAAAGACGGCGCCACTCCATCAAAAGACACTGGCTCACCCCGCCGGAATACTAAATAAACACGACGTTAGCCGATTGACTAAACTGGGTTAGGTCTAGCCGCCCGTTTACAGCGAAGCGGAGGCCAAAGCAGTGTGTTGGTGCACCCAGGTGAACCTCAACTGCCAGGATCCTCTTTTCCGCCTTACGGGTCACCGCGCACGGCAAACACGTAGGTGTACTATTAGGGACTACTACAAACAAAGGACAGCAACAAAAGTGTACCCATTACGGAGGGACAAGACCGCTAACAACAACCAAAAAGAAGAGAGAAACGAAGAAGAAAAAAAGTTGCGACTGTCCTTCCTTCATAATAGTCCCTAAATTAATCACCCAGCCGGGTACACAACCGACTGGTGCGTGCTCGGGTTTCCCTGGGTTCGCCAATTCCCAAAGAACATTGGAATGCAGTTGCGATAAACAACGACATTCGAATGTTACCCCTGGGGCCAGCAAATTACGTTTAAATACGGTAAAAGAATGGTTTTTACATTTGACATGTAAATTGGCAATGAAAAAAATTCGAATTGGTATATAAATTTTAAAAACTTAGAAAAATTTATAAAAAAAAATTTTAAAAATTTAAAAATTTTTAGTCTTAAAACATCCTAAAACGTTGAAAAAATCATGTTAAAAATTTTAATAATTTTTATGAATTTTTAAAACTTAGAAAAATTTTTAAAAAAAAATTTTAAAAACCTTAAAACATCCTAAAACGTTGAGAAAATCTTGTAAAAAATTTTAAAAATTTTATTAAAACAGAAAAAATTTTAAAAAAAATTTTAAAAATTTTAAAATTTTAAAAGTCTTAAAACATCCTAAAACGTTGAGAAAATCATGTAAAAAATTTTAAAAATTTTAATAATTTTTATAAATTTTTAAAACTTAGAAAAATTTAAAAAAAAATTTTAAAAATTTTAAAAGTCTTAAAACATCCTAAAACGTTGAGAAAATCATGTAAAAAATTTTAATAATTTTATGGATTTTTAAAACAGAAAAATTTTTAAGAAAAAATTTAAAAAATTTCAAAATTTTAAAAGTCTTAAAACATCCTAAAACGTTGAGAAAATCATGTAAAAATTTTTAAAAATTTTAATAATTTTTATGAATTTTTAAAACAGAAAAATTTTTAAAAAAAAATTTTAAAAGTCTTGAAACATCCTAAAACGTTAAAAAAAATCAAGTTAAAAATTTTAATAACTTTAAAATTTTAAAAAATCATTTTTAAAATTAAAATTTTTATTTGACTTGCAAAAAATTTTTTTTTAATAAATCGGCTTTATTTTGCGTTTTCCGATCGATTTACACTAAGAAAATCAACTTTGAAGCATTTTGGCACCGTTAAATATGGTTCAATAATGAAATCTTCTTTCAAAGTTATTTACAGCAAATTACGTTTAAATACGGTAAAAGAATGGTTTTTACGTTTGATATGTAAATTGGCAATGAAAAAAAAATTCGAATTGATATATGAATTTTTAAAACCTAGAAAAAATTTATAAAAAAAAATTTTTTAAATTTAAAAATTTTTAAAATCTTAAAACACCCTAAAACGTTGAAAAAATCATGTTAAAAATTTTAATAATTTTTATGAATTTTTAAAACTTAGAAAAATTTTTAAAAAAAAATTTTAAAAGTCTTAAAACATCCTAAAACGTTGAGAAAAAAATGTAAAAAATTTTAATGTTTTTTATAAATTTTTAAAACTTAGAAAAATTTAAAAAAAAAATTTTTAAAAATTTTAAAATTTTAAAAGTCTTAAAACATCCTAAAACGTTGAGAAAATCATGTAAAAATTTTTAAAAATTTTAATAATTTTTATGAATTTTTAAAACAGAAAAATTTTTAAAAAAAATTTTATAAATTTTAAAAATTTAAAAGTCTCCTAAAACGTTAAAAAATCACGTTAAAAATTTTAAAAATTTTAATATTTTTAAAAAATCATTTTTAAAATTAAAATTTTTATTTGACTTGCAAAAAATTTTTTTTTAATAAATCGGCTTTATTTTGCGTTTTTCGATCGATTTACACTAAGAAAATCAACTTTGAAGCATTTTGGCACCGTTAAATTATTACTATGACACATTTTGTTTGTACTTATAATTGTTTTACTTTGTTGTGTGTCAATTTTTGATTTTGCTTTTATTTTATTTTTTTTTTACTTTTGTTTTGTTTTACATTTCGTTTCTGTACAGACGCTAATGATCCTTGTTGTCGAGCGTCTATAATTCACAATTCATTCATTCATTCATATATGAAATCCAGGAAATTTTAAAACTTGATGAAATAAATGAAATCAAACTGCAGCAAAATGTCACTTTCTTACACATAAAAATAAATAAAAACCTTAAATGGAAACAACATATAATACATATCACTTCTAAAATTACCAAATCTCTATATATCTTAAGATAAGATAAGATTTATTGTCATCAAATATAAAAAATTTTGCAGTTTGTCACATAGTTTTCAAAATTCTGGTTCCTATATATTACTCAGTGGAATAAGCTTAATGCTAACGTGTTTGTTTTTTATTTGTGGTCTGATGTGTTTACCATCATTTTTTTGTTAAGATATAGGGAAAAGTTTAAAAAAACCCTACGCGAGATATATCTTAAGAGTTCTGAAAGAAGTAATGCCATTGGATGTAATACTTAGTGTGTACTCGACATTTGCTGAATCACATTTGAGATTCGGTGTCATTTTCTGGGATGCTTCGGTAACTGCAATAATGATGTGTTTAAACTTCAAAAAAGATGTATAAAAATCATTTGTAAAGTAGGCTGCCGTGACAGCTGTAGGGAGTTATTTAAATCTTTAAAAATATTGACTCATATATATTTATGAATACTCTTTGCTAAACAAAATTCAGAATTAGTAAATTAGGGTAAACTAGAGTATATTAAATTTAACTAGGGTGAATTAGGATAAATTGGGGTAAATTAGAGAACTAGGGTAAATTGGGGATATTAAGGTAAATTAGTTTTAATGATTAAAATAATTACTTTTCTGTGTAATTTCTAATTTAATTATTAATATTAAATATTTATCAAACTGGGAAGTTCGTCGTGTGGACCTCAAGGGTCGCACTTTAGTCCTAATAAACGACCCGCCTCACGGCTTGTTTGATTTTATTTATTTATATACATTTCTAGGCCCCTTTACTGCCTTTATAGCTTTCTTTATATCTTCCTACATTATATTATATTTAGTATATTGTTAAATTATTATCTCCTCGCGAGAATCTCCCCCCCTGCATAGTTTTCTATTTGTGAAAGAATTTTCAGAATCGGTTTAGTAGTTCCAGAGATAAGAATTTGATTTATTAGTCACCTCGCAAGAGTTTCTATCCTTTCCCCCCGCGAGAATCTCTTCCCCTGCGTAGTTTTCTGTTAGTGAAAGAATTTTTAGAATCAGTTTAGTAGTTCCAGAAATAAGAATTTATTATTTATTAGCCCGCCGCAAGAATTCCCCCCTCCGCCCCCCACGAGAATATCTCCCCCTGCGTAGCTTTCTATTAGTGAAAGATTTTTTAGAATCGGTTTAGTAGTTCCAGAGATAAGAATTTGATTTATTAGCCCCCCTCGCAAGAGTTTCTCTTCCTGCCCCCGCGAGAATCTCCCCCCCTGCGTAGCTTTCTATTAGTGAAAGAATTTTTAGAATAGGTTCAGTAGATCTGGAGATAAGAATTTATGATTTATTGCCCCCCCGCGCGAGAATCAAAAGAAAATATTGCCTCGCGAGTGCAGTGTTGATGCGACGAGGACGACCGGCCGAACCTGCGCGCTAGCAGATGCGCGTTCGCATCTCTAGCATAAAATATTATGGAGCTAAAAACAGCTCGACTCTCGCATCTACTATGGTGCGTTCATTTTTAGTATATAAAAATACGTTACTATTTTACATATTAATACATTATGATATAACACAATTGTTTAACTAAAAACACAGGCTTCTTTACACACAAGTACTCTGCTTTTATTTATGTTCACTATGGGTGCATTCCACTTGGCGACCATTTCGCCCACTACGCTCGCGCCTTATGGCCGCGTTCATTACGTTTGGTCGTTGTAAGCGTTGCGATCGCCAAGTGGAATGCACCCTATGTAGGTAATTATCACACAATAGACACTGGTGAATATTAATCACAGACCGAACTTAAATTGATCTCCTTGTCCGGCGACATATGTGAATCATCAAAATAAATAGAATTCTTCCTGGTGTTAACATACGTATGAATCACAAAGAAAAAATATCCTTACAGAGCATTGATTACTCTAAACACCAAAATAAACACTGCATAATCCACGGATAAAATGCTAATCAGTGATGGCGGTGCTAGGGGCTACCGTCACATCACCCTCCCTTTTCCGATGGGGTATGCGTCGGAGGCGGGGGCGACATGACAACGGCGGAAATGGATGGCGTTGTGCGGTGCCCAAAAAGTGACACCTGGTGCTATTGTCAATTTTTTGGGTGGCGGCAGGTATGATCCAAATCTTGAGTAGTCGGGTGCGGGGTGTTTCAACCGGACGTTGGCCGTAGCGAGGATGGGAGCTCCCCCGGCCACCGGACTAGGGTTTGCAGGAGACCCTGGCTTAGCCTGCTGTAGATTGGACGTGGCCGACTTCGTAGCGCTACTGCCCGGCGGTGATGGTCTGGTGGCTTTCCGGGTTCCATCTGGGGCCGGAAGCGCTTCGAGCGATGGTTTTCGTGGCGGTGGTGGTGGTGCATGCTAGCAGTATCGCCCTGGATTGTGGTTGAGGCGGCAAAATAGAATTTATTTCCTGAGCCAATCGGTCTTGATCTACCTCCATTGGTGTTGCCATCTTGACACAAATGAGTTAGGTTGGGAAATGTAACGACATATAGCACTACTCGACAGGGTTTTCAGGAACTTAAATTGATCTCCTTGTCCGGCGACATATGTGAATCATCAAAAAGAAAAAAATATTCTTAGAAAGCATTGCCATTTAATTATCTCAAAGTCACTCTTTGGTGCGGCGTTTACGGAGGAAAGGCGATTGTCCCATATTTTTTAAGGAATGCGTCGGCAACACTAACTGTGACTGGTGAAAGATAAAATCGAATCTCCTTCAAATAGAGAAATACAGTTGACTCTTGTTAATTCAAACCTGCGATAATTCGAACCTCTCTATAATTCAAAGTTATCACGAGTTGCCTACAAAATCTCTTTATATTTCGAACTAAATCAATACATTTTTATGCACTTGGTAATTCGTACGAAAAAATCATTGCTATATAACAAAACGACGCGTTAATTCGAACTCATCGGCGTCCAACACTCGACAATTCAAAGTTGCAGAGAGAAAGAGGCGGAAAGATTGTAAATACATACATACATTTTGCGACAAGTTCAAACTTGTATCAACGTTTGTTTGTTGAGCCTTTGTTTCGAACCATTTGATATTTCAAACACTCGATAATTCGTAATATTTTAAGAGTCCCTCGAGTTTCAAATTAACGAGAGTCAACTGTATAATTAAATTTAAAAATTATTCTTTTTGAGTAAAGCGGTTTTCTGAAGTTTCGCATGCGTCGAAAAAAAGTATAAAAATTATAGATACTAAAACACCACTGCCACGTTTCTATATCGTTTAATGTTTACAGTGCAGTGTGTTAAAAAGACAAATACAACGTAGTGAGTCACAACAGCTACTATGACTTGAGAGCTTTCGCAAATTGAAGTTTAGGTAGATTATTGAAAGCAACTGAAACTGTAATATTTCATTTGGTCTGAATGCGAAACAATAACTCAGTTTCGTTAATAAGTTTCACAAGAGCTCTGCCAACTCGTTCACGTTCATACCTATAACGCTATATTTATACTGAGAGTACGATATAATATAATGCTGTATAAACGACGACGCTAAATAAATCTTATACTTGCCAAGAACTATGCTTGCAGCCACTTACTTTCCCAAACTTTTACCCGCATCGCATGTATAATAAATGTTAAAGGTGTAACGAATTTGTGGCTTTTTGTGTTTTATTTTCTTTAATACTTACGTATGTATAGTTTACGTTTAACTTATTACTATACTGACAAAAATATCTTTCATTTCAAATTAAATAATTTTCTATTCTTTAGTAGATATGATTTTATGTACAAAAAACAAAATTGAAATATTTACCGCATGATTCTGGTTGTAGTGAATAAAAAAAGTGAATTCAAACAAAATTAATTGAAAATTAGACTTAATTACTTCAGAGACAATTTAAAGATGTGCTCTTTTCGTAGGTTGAAATTACTCTCTGTGTTTTTTTATTCAAAATTGGTATTCTAGTGAAAAGTAATCGACCTTCAGTCGAGTAAATTACCAATCAAAAAACTTTATCGTTTTAACTTCTAAACTAGCATCATTTGGTCCGTACGCATAACATTTTGACTGCAAGGTTGCTCAAAACGCCTTATTCATGAATACTATTACATTCTACTAAATGTCACAAAACTTAAATAAACAATATTAATAATAATTAATATTACAAAGATCTTTTTAATGCTACTAAATAATATCCTTGATCTTTATATAAATTAAAAAAAACTCGGGTCGCAGTGCCAAAACCCTGCCGACAATATAGTGTATTTGCTAATACAGGCATTGTACTGTTATTATGTGAACATAAGTTGGTTTTTGGACAAAATAAAAAATTCAACCCCTTAATATATCCCTTAAAATAATATTTTTTTCTTAATTTCAATATTATTATCAATGCAACCTCTGTACCAAATTAAATACACCCTTCAGTAAGTAAATCACTATCCGCAAACTAGTGTTTTCATAAAATTTGTAAGTCCGGACCTGTCGGGGCGATTTTATTAAAATTTTAGCAGCACATTTTAATCTTCACTAGAGGGTTAAATTTGAATTTTGAAACAATTCTGAGAATTTTTTCGGTATTTTTGGGCCCAAAAACATTTTTCAACCCCTAAAAACCACCCTTAAAATGGTCCGATTGGGCCCATTTTAAATAGGCTTCGTGCGGTTATAGATTGCAATGTGCCTACCCAATTTCGTCAAAATCAATTAACTCTATCGAAAGTTATAGCCCGTACACATATACAGGGTGGACCAGGTTATAGTAGCAATAATTCACCATTCGATGATCCATCGAAAAATAAGTCGACATGCATAATTTCATTTTTTTCCAAAACGCTTCCTAAGGGAGATACACCCCTTCAAAGTTCAGTTTTAAAATTCTTTTTTTTGTCCTAACTCTCAGGTCATTAATGCGTTTTTGACCAAATTTGGTACAAGGATTTATACAATAGATACTCATTACTTGACGTAAGTAACTTTTGTCAAAATTGTCAAGTGGCGTAGATACAGGGGGGTTGTTTCACTTTTCCCGCCCTATTTTCTGCGCCACTGGATATTTTTAAAGAATAACATTTTTTCGAATTCCCTGTTCAATTTAGAAAAAAAGAGTCACTCTTGCGAAATTTCGATTTGAGGCTTCGTTTACGAGATAATTAGAGTTGAAAGTTTAGAACACTTATAAAATAGCCACCTATGAAAATAATAGGTCTGGAATTTTGTACAACAATTGTAAACTTTTTACTATTTGACGAATTTAAATAATTAATTAATTAATTAAATTAAACACAACAAATAAATAACTTATGAAAATAACCAACAAAGTAGGCGATACTTGGTTTTGAAATAATTTATGACACTTGTCAGTATTGATTTTTAAAACTGGACTTTGAAGGGCTGTATCTCCCTTAGGAAGCGTTTTGGAAAAAAATAAAATTATGCATGTCTACTTATTTTTCGATGGACCATCGAATGGTGAATTATTGCTACTATAACTTGGTCCACCCTGTATATATATATATATAAATATATATATGTACATATATTATATAAATAGACATTTCCAAAAATGGTGCCAAAATGTTCAGGAGGCTATGAAACGTCGAGAAATTTTGGTCCGACCCCTAGGTCCCGCCATCCGACCGACCGACGCCAATAGTGTATGTGCCATATGGCAAATGCACTAATAAATAAATAAAATACAACAAAATTTGATCTAATCGAAACAAGTCTAAATATGTCTGATCACAACGAGATTCAAATTTTGATTCTTTGTTTGTTTCCAAAGCGTAGCTCATAGAAACTGCCAAAACAAAACAATGTTGTGGTTGACAATGTAAAGTATAAATGTTGACTAAAAAAGGCCCAGTAATAATATGTTCCTACAACGTGAAGCGTAATGCTAATGAGGCCTGTAACGTTGTAACGTTACAAGGGAAACCCTCCCGCATGTAGTAGAACGATGAATCAAGATGAAAGGAGTCGTTCAAGTATTACGTAACACAGTTTGGGGGGTCTTGTAAAACGTTACGGTGCGTTACAATGGGGGGAGGGGGATCAATCAGCGCGTTACGTAACGGTATTTTAGTGATTTTCCGGTATTTGGCGCGACATAATTGACATTTTTAGGTAAAAATGGTCGCTTGGGTTTTACGTAACGTTTGGGGGTGGAGGGGCGGTTAGTCCGGTCAATTTAGGCATGCAAGGGTACAAAAATTAGCGGAGAGCTAAAAATTGGTATGAATGTTCGGAACACCATTATAAATGAGTGTTGAAAAGTCCGCATCGATCCCGTACCTGGAAAAAATTTTATTCAAGGTCAAAGGTCTCAAAAATGGGTTTATCGCTTTTTTCAGCAAAACGGTAAGTTTTATCATAAAATTAAGTCAGACAAAAATTGTAGATCACATAATTATCTATAAAAAATATCTCAATACTTTTTTCCTAAGAGCCACCGTTTCTGAGATATAACGATTATAAAAGTTGTAATCTTCATAATATGCACACGTTTCCACGCCACCTGTGAGGTAGTGTACTTAGCGCGTTTTTTTAATGTGGTTTTTCCCGGTAGGTCTATTCCACGGTATATTGTGATCCTGTTTAATTTAAAACTATTGAATAATAAAAAATAATAGTATTGGGAATGATGAAAGCGGTATAAATTTAAAAAAACTGGGGAAAATTACTCGTCAGATTCATAATCGTCTAATATTTCTGCTTCCTCTTCTTCTCTTTCTTCTTCCTGTTCTTCTTGCTGGGTGCAAGTAAATTGCCTCAATAGCGATGCATCACATGTCTCCTCGTTGGTATCATACGAATCCTCTTCTGTTGGTGATTCAACATTGGAGCACAACTGGCCTTGACAACTAGTACATGCAAGAGAACAAAACAATCCAACTTTTTTGCAGCCGCATTTTGCACTACATCCTTTTTTACAATTGCAAAAATTGTATTGAGGAGTTTTTCCGGCGCAGGTGGGAGTAAAAAATAAACTGCGTTTATTTTTTACTTCAAAATGTCTACACAATTTTTTGATACAAATTTACTACCACAATATCTCAAGATGCTTAAAGTAACAAAGAACTTATTTGTACGCAATTTTCAATTCTTGTAAAATTTTGTTTTCCAAATTGACCTGATGATGAGAGCTTAAGCTCTCGAAACATGTCGTCAATCTCTTTGATTAAATAAAGAGTTTTATATCTTGTTCCGGAAGCAAATTTAGTGTTTTACTATTTTCATTCTACTAAGTATTGAACAAGAAGCAAAAAACGAAGTCTCACTATACACAATAAAACATATTTATGTATGAAAAAATTGTGTCAGACATTTTGAAGTGAAAAAATAAACGAAGAAGACTACATCTGAAAGCAATGCTGCCAATTTAAAACAGTAAAATTAATGACATAATATAAAGTAGGAGGATTACTGTAATTGATCATTGATAAACAATATTATTTAATGGAGGATTATTCTTAAACAAGAAATCAAAAACATTAGATTCCATGCAATCTATTGTTGAGTTAAGGCAGTTATCAGAACTACAAGCCGCTTTTATTTCAAAAGTTTCAAAAGAGTCAATTAGGACATTAGTATCCACAAAGTGTAAAATTTCAATTACAGAATCAGGGTCAAACGAGTGTCCAGAGTTCAAAAGGTGTTTGCCAAAATTAGACCTGGTGTTGTTTAAATTAGTGGTATGTTCTTTAAGTCTATCTTTAAATTTTCTCTGTGTTTTTCCAATATAAAATGCCGAACAGTCATTACATGTTAATTTATAAACCCACTGCGATTTATAGGATCAATTGTATCTTTATTATATACTAAAGTTTGTTGTTGTTTACGTAAAACTTGAACGGTCCCAAAATGAATCATATTCACTTTTTCTTCGGCTTTGCGTTCGGTTGGTGGCCTATTTTGAATGTAATAAGATTTTACTGCCGCATCAGGAGTTGAAAAAGTAGAATCATATTTTTTGAAAAATTGAGGCAAAAGAGAATTTTTCTATAAAAATGGGGTAGGCATAATATTCCACATGTTTCAAGTTAAAATAAAAAAAAAACCAGGCAATTGCGCACCAAAGGTTCCGTGCGATCAACCATTGTTGTCTGTAAATTTAGAAAGCTACAGCTGTTGGAAACATCCTATAGTTTTCTTGTAAAGTATACGTACCTGTTATCTCAACTTTTTAATTTCCCGCTATTGAAAATTTTCAAAAAACGGGAAGTTTTAGGTTCCGGTCCGATTTTCGAAACTCGAGTTTTCACCAGATCTCGACGTTTTGGGCTCCTAGGAAGCTATTCTGACTATTTTTGGATGGACGTCCGTGTATGTGTGTAATATGTATGTATGAAACCAAATTTTTGTCGTACGGTATCTTTAGAACGAATCAACCGATTGGGATCGAGTTTACGGCATTCGAAAGGGTTTATTAGATTTTGAAGTCAATCGGACCATGTTAAGGGTGGTTTTTAGGGGTTGAAATATGGTTTTAGAGCCAAAGATACCGAAAAAATGTCAGAATCGTTTCAAAATTGAAATTTAACCCTTTAGTAACGATTAAAATGTGCTGCTAAAATTTAAAAAAAATCGGCCAGACAGGACCGGACTTACAATTTTTTTGACTAGTTTGCGGATAAGGATTTACTTACTGAAGGGTGTATTTAATTTGGTGCAGATGTTGGATTGATAATAATACTGAAATTAAGAAAAAAAATATTATTTTAAGGGGTGTATAAAGGTGTTAAATTTTTTGCCCAGCTCTGGTTTTAGAATAAACATTGTATTTTTTTCTTTCATTTAGTCATGTTTTCATTGTTAAAATTAAAATGTAATACATATAAAATATATTTGAATGTAAATGTTTTCATTACTGTTTTTTATTAGTTCATTACTTTGCATTACAATTATTGTTACGCGAAACTACATTTCTGACAGTTAACCTCGAGTTTAAACTGTCCGAGTGTATCAAATACGCGTTGCAAATCGTCACAGTGTTCATCAAATGACGCGGACACAATAATTAGGTCATCAAGATATCCACAGACATTCCCGATACCCTAGAGTGAGGGTGCATTAGTGGAGGGGTTTATATTGTTACAGTATCTATTTTTTTTATTCTCACTTCGATTTACGGATTCGGCGTTCTTCCTAATTTACATTTAATGCCTCACACAATAGTGTCAATTTATTGTAACGTACTTAACACATGTGCGAAGTTTCTGAGATATTTCTTAAAAAGCAAAAAAAAGTGGTAAAATTTCGTGGTTTTTCGACCGCCAAAGTTGTCCAGGGTCGGCCAAATGGGATAACTGGGCTTTTTCATGTTGGCACCAATATACAGGGTGTCCAAGACTTGCGTTGTCGGCCGATATATTGATTTTGGGTGAAGATAGAAAAAAAGTTTAAATACAAAAGTTGTATAAATTTTAATGGTGTAAAACCTAAAAATATTTTCAATTATATAGCCTGTCCCATTTAAGCGTGGCACATCAAAGCTATGTTTTTTTTAACCTAGCACCCTGTTTTTATTTGTTTTTTCAATTCTGCATCTAAATGTGAACAGAAATCGTAAGGGAAGCCATGCTCGAAAATTCAGTAATTTTTGAGTTATTCAAGTTTTCTAGAAATTTTTGACACGTGCAGACCTTTACCTAAAATTTGACATAGCCAAAACAGAAATCTTTATCAAACTGAAATTTTGAGGATCAGTAGATAATGGACGGACGAATCAATGTCTGTCTTAAAAAAAATGAATTTATTATACAGGGTGTTCAAAATAATGTACTTCTTTTACCTAACTTCAATCACGTGTAACTTTTGATTGTTAAATACAACGAGGTTATTTTTTTGCTGAAATTGTATTCTTTAGGATATTTACTAACACTTTTATTAAGGGTTGTCCAAACCTAAACCTATTATTTTAATACAAAAATATTAGGTTTAGGTTTGGACAACCCTTAATAAAAGTGTTAGTAAATATCCTAAAGAATACAATTCCAGCAAAAAATAACCTCGTTGTATTTAACAATCAAAAGTTACACGTGATTGAAGTTAGGTAAAAGAAGTACATTATTTTGAACACTCTGTATAATAAATTCATTTTTTTAGTACAGACATTGATTCGTCCGTCCATTATCTAGTGATCCTCAAAATTTCAGTTTGATAAAGGTTTCTGTTTTGGCTATGTCAAATTTTAGGTAAGAGTCTGCATGTGTCAAAAATTTCTAAAAAACTTAAATAACTCAAAAATTACTGAATTTTCGAGCATGGCTTCCCTTACAATTTCTATTCACATTTAGGCGCAGAATTGAAACAATAAATAAAAACAGGGTGCTAGGTTAAAAAAAACATAACTTGGGTCTGCCACGCTTAAATGGGACAGGCTGTAGAATTGAAAATATTTTTAGATTATAGACCATTAAAATTTATACAACTTTTGTATTAAAACTTTTTCACCCAAAATCAATATATCGGCCGACAACGCAAGTCTTGGACACCCTGTATACAAATACAAAAAAAAAGTTCTACCCCTTTTTTTACACTACTGACTGAAGTATTAAAAAATAAATTAAAAATGATTTTCTTAAAAATTAAAAAACGATTGATCAGAATTAAATACGTCATATTATAAATTATTGTTAATGTGACTTCAATTCCCAAAGGTGTTTGTTGATTCAAGTAGGTCATTAAATATAATATCTGGAATTTAATATAACAATTTCAAGTTATTGATATTGAGCGTATTTCACTTGCTTGTGAAAACTCAGTATAATGCAAAGCACGCAAGTCATCTTCCAATAAAAAGAAAACAAACACTATCCACATAATATTATATACCAATGTACCTGCCTGGATACCATACCTTATACATATTATTGAAAATAGAGTCCTTTCTTCTGTCTTCACATTACATAGGTACAGACATTTTTCCACCAAAAATGGAACTCAATATTTTTCATCTATGTATATAAATCCAAGTGTGCAAGCTTTCACGGCCGGCATTGTTCCAAGTCTTCATGGTTTCCGGGCTTGTAGGCCGTGGTCCGGTGGTATTTCTACCTGACGTTTCGTCTACAACTGCGGTAGACATTCTCAAAGGCGATGTGGCAGCGGTCGAAGTGTCCTCCTTGGCGGCTCACAGATAGCCGCCAAGGAGGACACTTCGACCGCTGCCACATCGCCTTTGAGAATGTCTACCGCAGTTGTAGACGAAACGTCAGGTAGAAATACCACCGGACCACGGCCTACAAGCCCGGAAACCATGAAGACTTGGAAGTATGTATATAAATATAAGTTTTTTTTAAGAATTAAGTAATATACAATTATTATTATTGGATTTGCGGTACATCGTCGCTATATATAGGAAAGATTAAATATTCACTGTCGGGCACTGTGTACTAAGTGGAAACTTTCCTGACGCGAAATCGGGAGTTCTGGATTCGAATCCCGGTGGTGCATTTACATTTTTCCTATATAGCCTTCTATATAATATCATGGCGATAATGTTGTCTGATATTCTTATGTATTTAGTTACGGTCTACGGAAATTAATCATATTGATTGTTTATCTTTCATTGTTAATGATATACAATTCTCTTCAAATAAAATAAAATCTGCTTTTATTAACTTCCCATTGGAAGTTATTGTAATGGGTCCGAAAATCGAAATCAAAAAGGAAAAAAAATTTTTATGTTTCAAGGTCACTACACTATTTTTACACTACTTTTAGAAAGATGTCTGTGTGTGTGTGTGTGTGTGTGTGTGTGTACGTATGTACGTACGTACGTACGTACGTACGTACGTATGTATGTGTCAATTTCTTTCTAAGACGAAATCTCGAGAACGAAAAATGATATCGACTACGTTGGGGTGCCAATCGACGCGTATTAACGTAAATATGATCTGAAAGGAATTTTTTTAAAATCGGTTCAGCCGTTCTTTTTTCTTAACCAAATAACCTCCAAAAAAGTAGATTTTACACAATATCTCGCGAATAAAAAATTATATCGACTTCGTAAGGGTGTCAATCGAGGCGTGTTAACGTCATTTTGATCCGACATAAATTTTATAAAAATCGGTTCAGCCGTTTTTTTTTTTTTTTTTTTTTTTTAATTATTGATGTTTTAATGATTAAAATGATTACTTTTCTGTGTAATATCTAATTTAATTATTATTATTAAATATTTATCAAACTGGGAAGTTAGTCGTGTGGACCTCAAGGGTCGCACTTTAGTCCTAATAAACGACCCACCTCACGGCTTGTTTTAAATTTTTATTTTGACACTGGCTGTTCTTTGTCTAATAATTATATTGAAAAATGAAAAAATATGTTAGCTTTTGCCATTTTTCAAAAGAAACAAATGGAACAGATCCACAGCACTGACTTTCTCGCTGAACTGCACTAACCGCGGATTTTAATTCACAAATAAACTACCCTTCCTGGATTTTTCAGAGACAAATGAAGGATGGTCTGTGGTATATTTTTATAGGGTTATTAATGACATACCGGTTTATGGACATGCAAATTGGTTTTGAACACTTTTTAAAATAATATACATATTGATAACTATTAATAGCCCAGGGAAATTAGACAAAAAGAAAGCCCATTTTCGAAAAAATTCCACTCTCTTTCTCGATATTTGCGATATTTTTAACCGACTTCAAAAAAGGAGGTTTCTTAATTCGACCGTATATATTTTTTATGTTTTATGTTTTATGTGTGTTCGCGGATAACTTCGTCGTTTATGAACCGATTTTTTTTATTTGAAAGGGTATACTTTCAGATTGGTCCCATAGAAATTTCATCAAAATCGGTTCAGTAGTTCGGCTGATTTTAATAAAAGTAAGTAACGGCGTGTGATTCTTTTAAGGTAAATGTTACTTTTTGACACTAAAAAGTAAAAAATAAGAAACCTTTAACAAAAAAAAACCTTCAAAAAGGCACTAAAAAGAGGAAAATAATGAAATTTTGAGGTTTGTGCCAATTAAAATATGAAGTCGGTTAAAAAGTATAGTGTAGTGATTAAAATCTTCTTTTTAACCAACTTCATATTTTAATTGGCACAGACCTCAAAATTTTATTATTTTCCTCTTTTTAGTGCCTTTTTGAAGGAGGTTTTTTTTTTGTTAAAAAGTTTTTTATTGTGCGTTAAATTTCGAAATTTCTATTTTATGTACTCTTAGAAATAAATCAACGCATTCGCACCTACACTAGGCGTGATCATAGAGGGAATACTATATTTTAATGTTTAGTAGATTTCGTGTCCATATTTATACAGGGTGTCCGGATAAGGTCAGCAAAAAATTCAGGGGGTGATTCTACTTGAAAAATTAATGCCACAAGTTCATGTAACATTTTTCCGAAAACCCAAAAATACCGGATTTATACGGCAACAAAGAAAGTTTTTTTAAATCGTTTTTTTTCTAATAACTTTTGTGCTAGCCCACCGATTGTCTTCAAATTTGGCACACTTATCCCTAATATTCTTTTGTATACGTGTTCCAAATTTAACTTAAGTCTCCTAAACCCAAAGGGCCTAAACTGCCCTTGACCTTTAGATAATGACCTATAAATTTTGTTTGAATTTTTTTTTAAATTTTGACGACACAATTAAAGAGCATAAAAAAATCTTTAAAAAAGATTCTCTTTTACATCACGATAAAAAGAGCTGTTTTCGAGAAAAACACTTTTAAAAATTTGCTTGCACAGAATGAATAACAAACTCGACCCAGCTCATTTTCAACATTAACAAAGCATGCTTTGGAAACAAATAGTCGCGTCAATGAAGCCTTTTCCTCGGAAATTCTCAAGAGCGGCTCCGATTTTGATGATTTTTTTTTGAAAATTTTGTTTTTTTATATTATTTAAAATCAGAAACCTTTTGGAGCGGGGAAAGAATTATTTATATTGTTTAAACAATATCTATAATATTTATATAAAAAATTCACTTTTGTCTCTATTTTTTCCTAAAAAATTCTTCATAATATATTAATTTCAGTATAAAAAGTAGATGATAAAAAAAAGTTTTGAACAATAATTCAATATTTACATCATAAAAATTCGCTGTATGGGTCAAGAAATACGTATGCATTACGTGTATACGTTATATATATTTGTATTTCCTTATATATATATTACGTTGTATTAGAAAGTTTACTGAGTTATGGTACTATACGCACAATACATAGAAATGGACCTTTTGTTGTTTAGGTACTCCCTACCTGTAATATTTGAAGAATTTAAGGTCTAACGCCAGATGTTTGACTAGTTTTATATTTTTACTATTCACATCACTCAATATTAGGGTTACCATACATAAGCGGAGAGATGCCTGTCTAGGGTGCCTGGAATGCCTGATTTTTCAGAAAAATGCCTGCCTAAAATAAAAAAGCTGTTCAAAGTGCGACGAAGTCTCGAAAGGGTGCGAAATTTTAAAATGCCTGTCTCTGATCAGCGCCGGCCGCACGCCTCTCTAGAATGAGGAAAACTACCAAATCAAAACTATATGATATATTTGTGCAATGTGAAATGGATGTTAATGATGTTACTAATTTTTTCTACATTATTGATGGTGGTATGTTACTTCATAGATTAAAATGGGAAAAAAATGAAAAGTTCTGTGATATTTGTCAAAAGTACATTAGATATTTACGTAATAACTATGGCACTAATGTTAAAGTTGTATTCGATGGATATAATAATGATGGAACTAAAGCGTCAGAGAGAAATCGTAGATATATAGGTAATACTTCAATTGATTATTTATTTGAAGAAGACATGCCTTTAAATACAACTAAAGAGAAATTTTAAGCAAACACCAAAAATAAAAATAGGTTTATTAATCTTCTCTGCAAAAAACTGGTCGAAAATAATATTGAGTGGAGTCAAGCAGAAAGTGATGCTGATCGTTTAATTGTGCAATCAGCTGTAGATTGTTCCTTTCTTCATGTAGTTGTTGTAGCAGAGTAGCAGAGGACATTGATGTCTTTGTTATTGATGGAAAAGAAATGTTTTTTTAAAACCACTAAAAAATAATGCCTTACAACGAGTTTATTCAACAAAAACAATGTTATTAAAGTATGTAAATATTAAAAAAACTCGGGTCGCAGTGCCAAACCCTGCCGACAATATAGTGTATTTGCTAATACAGGCCTTGTGGCTTTAATACGTGAACTTAAGTTTGTTTTTGGACAAAATAAAAAATTTAACCCCTTAATACATCCCTTAAAATAATATTTTTTTCTTAATTTCAATATTATTATCAATGCAACCTCTGTACCACATTAAATACACCCTTCCATAAGTAAATCCGTATCAACAAACTAGTGTTTTCATAAAATTTGAAAGTCCGGTCCTGTCGGGCCGATTTTATTAAAATTTTAGCAGCACGTTTTAATCTTTACTAAAGAGTTAAATTTCAATTTTGAAACGATTCTGACAAATTTTTCGGTATTTTTGGGCCCAAAAACTTTTTAGAACCCCTAAATACAACCCTGAAAATGGTCCGATCGGGCCCATTTTAAATAGGCTTCTTGCGGTGATGGGTCCCAATATGTGTACCAAATTTCGTTTCAATCGATTAAGTCTGTCGAGAGTTATCGTGTACACACATATATATATATCTAAATATATATATAAATAAATAAATAAATATATATATATATATATATATATATATATATATATATATAAATATATACATACATATATATATAAACATTTTCAAAAATGGTGCCAAATTGTTCAGGAGGCTATGAAACGTCGAGAAATTTTGGTCCGACCCCTAGGTCCCGCCATCCGACCGACGCCAATAGTGTATGTGCCATATTATGGCAAATACACTAAAAAGAGCATCTTTTCTTTAGTCATGCATTCACTGGATGTGATACTACATCTGCTTTCTATAAGAAAGGTAAAAATAGTTTTATTAAAATTTTTAATGATGATCAGAAGTTACGTGCAGCAGCTGAAACTTTTATGGTTGAAGAGCAAAGTGAAGAAGTGCTTTTTAATGAAGGTATTAATTGTATTCTCAGAATGTATGGTGCTAAAAATGCCAAAAACTTCAATGAACTGCGATATAAACGTTATAAACGATATAAACTTCATTCGTTACCTCCGACAGAAGATGCAGCAAAACAACATATTAAGAGAGTCCACTTGCAAGTCCAGCAATGGAAAAATAATTCTTCAATGCCTCCTGAAGAATGGGGTTGGCAAAAAGATAATTATTTAAAACAAATCAAAATGACGCAACCAGCAGCACCTAATAACGATTTAAAAATCATATTTTGCTCTTGCAAAGCAGTTCAGCGTGTGGCTGTAGAAAAAGTGGTCTTCATTGCTCACCTGCCTGCATTGTTTGCAGTGGGAGTGACTGTGATAACCACCCAACACTTGAAGAAGATGAAGTCTACAAAACGCAAAGTATAAATGAAAATTAAATTTGCTTTTTTTTGTATATAAAATAATAAATTTCAGTTAAAAAAGATTTCTTAATTTTGTTCCACAAATTTTATGTCATTATTACATAAAAAACTTATAAGTAATTAAACAACGTTTTGAGTTTCTGTGGACAGTAATTAATTGGTATATGATAAAATCAATCGATTTAAAACCCCTTAAATCCACACCATATTATTCACATAACAATTAGAGGTGAAAATAATAAATATCTCAGACAGATATTTATTATTTTCACCTCTAATTGTTATGTGAATAATATGGTGTGGATTTAAGGGGTTTTAAATCGATTGATTTTATCATATACCAATTATAAGTAATTGTTTATAAAATTTGTTGGTATATTGAGATATAATTTAAAAATATTTACAATAGCCTTATAAAAAAAACATAAATATCTTTTTTATCCAAGTTTTCAATGGATATTGTATAAAAAAATTTTTTTCCTGCATAAATAGTATAAATATTGTTTAAACATAGAAATAATTCCGTCCCCGCTCCAAAAGGTTTCTGATTTTAAATAATATAAAAAAACAAAATTTTCAAAAAAAAATCATCAAAATCGGAGCTGTTCTTGAGGACTTCCGAAGATTGCCTGTTTTATGTATTCATTGACGCGACTAAAATGCGTTATTTGCGTTGTAAACAAGTGTACGTAGAATTAATTTTGACAGATAATAATTTGATGCTGTTTTTGGTGAAATGTTGAGTTTAATAATAAGATGAATAATAATATTAACTATGGTAACATCGAGCTACGTGACATACATTATTATTATGGGTTAGCTGGCGGAAATGCACTTGCAGCAAGACGTTTGTATCGTGAAGCATTTTCGAATAGAAGGATACCACAATCGCGAATGTTCAGTAATATCCATCGAAAACTGGCGGAATTTGGATCCTTTAAAGTCCACTTTATGATCTAGATTCTAGGCCATCAGCGAAGAACTCGAACTCCAAGAGCAGAAGATCGTGTTTTAATTCAATCAAGAATAATCCTGGAATAAGCATGAGAATAATTGCTACTCAGAAAAATATTCCGAAGAGCTCGGTTCATGAAATTTTGAAAGAACAACTCCTTCATCTCTACCAGTACCAAACGTGTCAAACCCTATCTCCTGAAGATCCTATGGGCCGTGTGAATTTCTGTAATGCAATTAAAAATATCCATAATGGTGATCGAAATTTTATGCGTTCTATTCTTTTCACGGATGAAGCTGGCTTTGGACATATGATGGCTTATTCAATCTCCATAATGAACATTATTGGTGTGATGAGAATCCTCACTTAGGGATCGAACACGGTTTCCAAAACAAGTTTTCTGTCAACGTGTGGGCCGGAATTTTAGGAGATCACTTGATTGGGCCATATTTCTTTCCACAAAGAGAATGGTGAGATTTACTTGGATTTTTTAAGAAACCAATTACCCATTTTAATGGAGGATGTACCGCTTCGAGAAAGAATGCAATGTGGCTGCTGCAAGATGGAGCGCCGCCTCATTTCAGTTTAACGGTGAGAGAATTCCTAAATGAAACTTTGGTGGGTTTGTGCAGTGAGCTCCCAGATCACATGATTTGAACCCAATGGATTTTTTAACTTCCCATTGGAAGTTATTGTAATGGGTCCGAAAATCGAAATCAAAAAGGAAAAAAATTTTTTATATTTCAAGGTCACTACACTATTTTTACACTACTTTTAGAAAGATGTCTGTGTGTGTGTGTGTGTGTGTACGTACGTATGTGTCCATTTCTTTCTAAGACGAAATCTCGAGAATGAAAAATGATATCGACTACGTTGGGGTGCCAATCGACGCGTATTAACGTAAATATGATCTGAAAGAAATTTTTTCAAAATCGGTTCAGCCGTTCTTTTTTTTTAACCAAATAACCTCCAAAAAGTAGATTTTATACAATATCTCGCGAATAAAAAATTATATCGACTTCGTAAGGGTGTCAATCGAGGCGTGTTAACGTCATTTTAATCCGACATAAATTTTATAAAAATCGGTTCAGCCGTTTTTTTTTTTTTTTTTTTTAATTATTGATAAAAATAAATAATAATTATGTTTTAATGATTAAAATGATTACTTTTCTGTGTAATACCTAATTTAATTATTATTATTAAATATTTATCAAACTGGGAAGTTCGTCGTGTGGACCTCAAGGGTCGCACTTTAGTCCTAATAAACGACCCACCTCACGGCTTGTTCTTTTTAGGGTTACCTCAAATTTCTTGTATACATAACTCCAGTGCATAACGTTGATGAGCTAAGGCAAAGAATTATTGATAACTGTGAGGTTATTAGACAAAAAGAGGAATATTCGCTAGAGTTCATCGGAATTTCCTTAGAAGAATTAGTTTATGCATTGAAATGGAAGGACATCACTTTGAAACTCATTTGTAAAGATATTATGTATTAAATTGTTATTAATTAATTCTAGCGATTTATTATAAATTATAACAGATTATCTTTTTAAATAGATAACACCTATTTCCGACAATTTCACAAAATAAAAACAATACCATAATTAATATTATTGCAGTTTAATTAATAATAAATAGTGATAAATGTGCCAAATTTGAAGACAATCGGTAGGCTAGCAAAAAAGTTATTAGCAAAAAATGATTTAAAAAAACATTCTTTGTTGCCCTATAAATCCGGTATTTATGAGTTTTCGGAAAAATGTTACATGAACTTGTGGCATTAATTTTTCAATTAGAATCACCCCCTGAATTTTTTGCTCACCTTATCCGGATAACCCTGTATAATTAATATAATGAACGAAACGTCGTACTTTTGAAAAAACTATCTGTTTTATTATTTACTGTTCACATACCTGCGAATTTACTACATTAACTATATTTTAATGTTTTTGTAACCAATATTATTATTTTATTTCATTTGTTTGCAACTAGATTGAAAAGTGTATTCTTAAAAATTTCAAAATTAAATACATCACATTTATCATATATTCGCTTTTGAAGTCATTTGTTATATGTTCATTTTTTGCGATAACCAAAAACAAATATTTCAAAAAAACTAACAATAAGTTATCACCGCAGATATTACTGGGACTCTACTCCAGTAATATTACCAAAATGCGTTAGTAAGTGAACACTGAACGGATACATAGGCCCTATTGTAGCGGTCGGTACCTTTCATACATACAAACAAACACGAACAAACTTATGTATGTGTTATCTTCATATAACATATAAAGAAAACTAGAAGTGATGAGTTTGCAACGAAGAGAACAAGAAGAAACGACATTAGTGAGAATTTCCCATGTGACCACCGACACAACGAACGCGGCAGTTTGTTGGTGGAAAAATAAAGAACGCGGTTTTCGTTCGGAAGAATGCCTGTCGTATACATTGCATACTAGGGCTGGTAATTGCAAGTTATAAACTTAAATACACATATTAACAAATTAATATCTACATTAGGGTAGTTAAAAAAACGAAAAAAACGTTGGGATCTAGGCACCCACTTTTCCCACTCCACTAGAATATTGTTAACCGACTTAAAAAAGATGTTCTCAATTCGACGCTTATATTTATATGTATACAGTCTGTCCACAAACTCATTTTCAACATGGGGATCTCCGCTATTATGAGAGATAAAGATGTGGTTAAATGAGTTGAAGTATTCTTTAGGTAAATTTGTGTCAAATCACATAAATAAAGTTTAGATATTTTGCGTGAATTTTCGAATTTTTTATTTTTGTCGGTGTAAATGAAAGGAAAAAATCATCCAATGTCACAAATAATTCCCATAGAGCTGGATTTTTCACAGATGGTAGAACACCTTTATACATTGTATTTTTACAAGAGTCCCCGGTTATCCCCCTTGTGCTTTCCCCGCCACCCACTCTTGAAAATAATTTTGCAAACCTTTCGAAAGCCTGTTTCGAAATATCTCACAAACGGTCGACTTAAGCGATTCTTTCATAATGTAATGTTTTAAATAGGATTACAT
Organism: Mongoloraphidia duomilia; assembly: GCA_039654895.1. Classification (NCBI taxonomy): domain Eukaryota; kingdom Metazoa; phylum Arthropoda; class Insecta; order Raphidioptera; family Raphidiidae; genus Mongoloraphidia; species Mongoloraphidia duomilia. The sequence goes on along the minus strand of CM077517.1, from coordinate 43,583,705 downwards.
TTCCTATAATTTCCATTCCCACACATTTTTGTGGTGCCAGTAGTAAGTACGCTACAGCTTCTTGAATAGCGCTCGCTTTTTATAGCCTTGGAAACCAATTGCTTAAACGTAATGTCCTTTTTACCCGACTATGGCACATAAGGAGTAGGTATGCGCGATACGGATCGATCTTTCAGTGTATCGATACTTTAGTTTTCGATACTCGATATTTTGTATCGATTTTTTAATGCGATACATAATGAGTATCGATACATTTTGGTGCGTATCGATATATTGTATAGTTGTCTAGTCTAGTTTTGAGAATGGCTATTAGCCGGATTACAGGTTGTTTTTTTTTTTTTTGCTCAATATGTTCTGGGATACTGGATCATTAATGTATCGATATATTACGTATCGACCTTTTATAATACGATTTTATACTGTATCGACACTTTATAATACGATGCAGATCGATACCTAATATCGATACTTTTTGGTGGATCGGAACATCCCTAATATGGAGGGTTATGAGTTTGGCAGTTACTTATGTATGTATGCGTGTATGGATGTTCATCTGTTTCTTCGTAGCTTTTAAACTACTTATCAGATTTGGACAAATGAGGTGTCGTTGGATTTGTATGAATGCTCCGCGTAACATAGACTATATGACGTTACGTTAAATTTAATATGGCGGCTAAGAAAAAAAACCCAACGCAAAAAAGAAAAATATTTACAAATATATCGAGTTTGGTATCAAATTAAACGGTACATGACGTTTTGGTACGGCCGTTTTGGTCCCGCCGTTTTGGTACCAGACGTTTTGGTCCCGGCCGTTTTGGTCCCAGTTATTAGATTATGACAAATAAAATTACCAATTTTTCAGACAATATATTGACAAAAATTAAATAATATATTTCAAACAATTAACATTTCGATCCGGATTTGGAATTTCTTCGGAATTGAGCTAAAAATAAAAGTATAAAAAATAAATTAGTAATTAGTTTATACAATAATAAATGCATGCTGTGTATTTTTTCAAAATGAAATATGCGTGCAGCCCAAACGACTCAACCGATTTTGAAAAAATTTTTTTTGTTCGATTCGTCTCCAGGTAACTTCTTAAATTTTAGGAAAAATCGGCGCATGCGCAGAAGAGATATCTGCTATAACGGTGTTTTTTTTACATAATAAATGGTATACTTTTCATAACGGGTCATTATTTTATTTTAAAAAAAATTTTTTGGAGAAAATCTGCGCATGTGTAGAAGAGATATATGCGTACAGCCCAAACTGCTTAACCGTGAGGCAAGATTGCAATACTGTGGAGCCAAAGACTCCACTCCTGTACTATAAGAGATGTGTTTTCACTTTCATCGGCAGTCTTCATGACTACTTTTCTCTTTTTTAAAAACTTTTATTTAACTTGCAAAATGTATGTTTGTTCGGGTGGAATCTTGCAACTCAATTTTGAAGCAGATATCTTCAACCATTTGAGCTGAAATTTTGTATACACGTTTAGTTTGGATGACAATGCATGGTTAGCTATGTGACGTCATTCTAAATCCAACATGGCGGAACACCCAAGATGGCGGACTAGTTATTTTTAATGCACTTTTACAATATGGGTATCAAATGAAAGGGCTTGCTGAGAACAACTCGAAAAATAAAGTGACGTCACTCTAAATCCAATATGGCGGACTTTTAAAGATGACGGACTAAGTTTTTTATGCTTTCCTACAATATGGATATCAAATGAAAGGACTTGCTGAGAATACGATTGCGAGTTAAACTAAAAAGTAAAAAATAAATTAAAAGTAAAAAAACTTTTTTAAAAACAAGCTTTTATTTAAATGCGCTAAAAAGAATAAAATAAACTTTTCCTTTAAAACCGTTATGAAAAGTATACCAATATTATATAAAAACTTCTGCGCATGCGCCAGCTTTCCAACTTTATTGATATTTGTCATAATCTAATAACTGGGATCAAAACGACCGGGACCAAAACGTCCGGTACAAAAAAGGCGGGACCAAAACGGCGGGACCGAAACGGCCGTACCAAAACGTCCTGCTTCGAAATTAAAGGTATGAATGCTTCGCGTAACATAGGTTATATTATGACGTCACGGTAAATATAATATGGCGGCTAAGAAAAAAAAAAAACCCACGCAAAAAAAATATTTACAAAATATGTATCGAGTTTGGTATCAAATTATTATTATTACGATATGTATTCAAAATAAATTAGAGAAATCCGCAAAATGTTTTAAAAAAATAAAGTAAATAAAATAAAAGTAAAAAAAACTAAAACCCGACTACGTAAAAAGAAGAAAACAAGCAAATCAAAACGTAAGATAGTATTTTTTTGTTATCAATAATCGGGGACTCGAATACGGAATTTTTTTTTTCAACTCCCGAACAGGTCCCCGACTATTGACAACAAAAATATACTGTCTTACGTTTTGGTTTGCTTGTTTTCTTCTTTTTACTTAGTCGTGGTTTATTTTTCAATAGCTTTATTTATTGTGTTCATCGAATTCTAAATTTAAATTACACATGTTCCGAAACCAAAGAATGCCCTAAATCGTGACTTTCGCCCCATTACGATATCTTTAAAAATTAAAGGGCTCCGCCTAGGCAAAAGCTATCAGCATGGGCAAATAACTATTAAATAGTTTATTAACGTAATATACAGTGTGTCCACAGACTCATCTTCAACATGGGGATCTCCGTTGTTATGGGAGATAGAGATTTGGTTAAATGAGACAAAATGTGCAGAATCTCCAGTACTACTACCCTGCGTAGTCAAACTTTCTATATTTTGCTTGGTTCGCGACCGACAGTTGAAAAACGAGATTTACCCATTTTCGTTTTTTGTTTATAACTCGCTTATTAAGTAAATTAGAAAAAAAATATTTTCACTTTCTTAAGGTCCTTTTTTATGTAGATTTCAAATCTCTTTTCATATTTTTATTTACTTTTATAGTTTTAGAGATACTTGTATTAACTTTGTTTTTTTAAACACACGTCAAAGATGGCCATGACACCATTCGAAAGAGATTTTTTTTCTCTTTAATTTGATATGAGAGTTGACGAATTTATTTTCAAAAATAACAGAGTTATACGTAAAACACTTATTTTTAATAGTAGGCTTTGCTAAATTAATTAATAAAACAACAGAAGGCTTAGCAAACAGTTGAAATTCGCGTTGGCTTAGTAAACGACTGTTTTGTTTTAGCTGTCAAAGTGTAATTTGTTGCTAATTTGTCAGTTTACTAAGTGATTTATTAAATTTACTTTTGTTATCATGGAACCATTTTGTAACAATGAAAAGTAAGCTATTTTCAACAATTGATCGTAAAACAGCAGTTTTGTCTTCTTCACTTATTCGCGTTGACTTAGTAAACGGCTTTTTAAATGATTCATAGTTTATTAAATTTACTCGTAAGTTTCTGTAAATAGACGAATGAGGTTGTCTTCGTTCTGGATACTGATCGAAGTACATTTCTGCAGCTCTGGTCGAATTTTTGTGACATAGAATGTAACAAGATAACATATCAAATTTTTCATTGTTACGGTTTTTATATTCATTTCAGTGAATTAAAACTCCTCCTTAACGATCATAACGCTACTGCAATTGCTTTACAGGAAACACATTTGAAAGCCACAAACACTTCGGTTCTTCGTGGTTTTACGATTTATCGTAAAGATAAACCATTCGTTGAACGTGCCAGTGGCGGAGTGGCCGTTTTAGTCCGAAATAATGTGTTTTCCGAAAATGTCCCATTACAATCTGACTTACAGGTCATCGCTGTCAGAATTTATGCGCCGAATCCGGTAACTTTGTGTTCAATATACATCCCTCCATCAGAACAACCGACACTTGCAACAATTGTATCTGTTATACATCAACTTCCACGCCCCTTTATTATCATGGGGGATTTTAATGCCCACAATCCCACTTGGGGTTCTAATCATGTGGATGCTCGTGGAAGATTAATGGAGACGTTGATTCTGAATCAAAACTTGGTCGTATTGAACACAGGTTCCAATACACATTTCTCGGCTGCTAATGGGACATTTTCCGCTATAGATCTTACTCTCTGCTCTTCTTCTATCGCCCCATCCTGTGAATGGGAAGTAAATGCCGATCTTTGTAGCAGTGACCATTTCCCAATCATTTGTCGTCTTCTTTCATTCCATGTCGATGAAAGACGCTCCCTGAAGTGGAAAATAAAAGACGCTAATTGGTCACACTTCCAACAAGTGCTAAAAGTCGGCGAAATGAACTTTGGCAATGTTGATGCTGCTGTGGAGCATTTCACGGAAGCGGTCATCGAGGCATCTTTAGCTGCAGTTCCGCGCACGTCAACAACACCGCGACGTGTGCCTGTTCCCTGGTGGAATCAGGCTTGTCGGGATGCCATCCGTGAACGTCGAAAGGCTCTCCGTCGTTTCAAAAATAATATGACGGATGAAAATCGTATTATTTTCATGCAAAAGCATTCCATTGCCCGACGTATCATAGCAGAGAGTAAGAAGCAGTCATGGAGTGAGTTTGTTTCCACTGTAAGAAGTTGTACTCCCGCTCGCGAGGTGTGGGAGAAAATTCGGAGGATCTCTGGTAAATAGAGTTTTAATTACATTTCTGGATTGGTAATGGGAAATGACATAATTACGTCGCCTGATGAAGTCGCCGATCACATGGGTGCATGCTACGCAAAAGTTTCGAGTTCCACTAACTACCTTGAGAGTTTTTCTGCTCAGAAAAATCAAGCAGACAAGTTGTATTAAACTTTTCCTCACAAAATGAGGAGAATTACAATGCACCTTTCTCCTCGTAAGAACTACAGTCGAGTTTGCATGATTGCCATGATACTTCTCCAGGATCTGACGATATCCATTACCAATTTTTGAAAAAGCTACCTCCCTCCGGATAAATATTCCTTCTCAAGATGTATAATTTAATCTGGTACACCAATACGTTTCCTACCGCTTGGTGTAATTCAATTATAGTGCCGTTGTTGAAGCCCGGTAAAGACCGAAAACAAGCATCAAATTATCGTCCTGTCTCATTGACTAGCTGTTTGTCAAAGCTCCTCGAACGTATGATCAACCGACGATTGGTTTGGATTCTTGAATCCAGACGATTGATCACGAATGCCCAGTGTGGCTTTCGGAAGCACCGTTCGACAATGGATCATCTGGTCAGGCTGGAGTCCGCAATACAGGTCGCCTTTCTTAACAAACAGCACTTGATAGCGGTCTTTTTCGATCTTGAAAAGGCTTACGACACTACATGGCGATATGGAATACTCCGAACACTACACAATTGGGGTATCAGAGGACATCTTGGGAATTTTATAAATAATTTCTTATTCGAGCGTTACTTCCAAGTCAGTATCAGCAACACTTTGTCTAGTGTCTTTGTACAGGAGAATGGTGTTCCAAAGGGTTCGGTTCTTAGTGTCACTCCTTTTTTCCATCGCTATTAATGGCATAATTGACAGCATTCCATCGTCTGTAGAGTCATCGCTCTACGTTGACGACTTGGCGATCTACTGTTCGTCAAAATACATTCGTACTGCACAACGTCATCTGCAGCTGGCCATTAATAGCATCCAGAACTGGACAACCAACAATGGGTTTAAATTTTCCGTTGGGAAAACCCAGTGTGTGCACTTTTGCCGCATTCGTAGTTGTTATCAGGAACCATTCTTATATCTATATGACACTTTGATTTCTGTATAAGACACTGCTCGGTTTTTAGGACTTACTTTTGACCGGTCGTTAAATTGGAAGGCTCATTTTAATATTTTAAAGAGGAAGTCGATGTCTTCCCTTAATATTTTAAAATTTTTATCCAGTACCACGTGGGGTGCAGACCGAACGGTTTTGCTGCGAATTTATCGTGCAGTCGTACGGTCTAAATTGGATTACGGTAGCATTGTGTACGACTCGGCGCGTGAGTCGTACATCAGGACGTTAAACGCTGTTCATCACGCCGGAATTCGTTTGTCAACCGGAGCGTTTCGATCCAGTCCCGTTGTTAGCATTGCCGTTGAATGCGGAGAGCCTCCGCTGAACATCCGGCGGAAACGCAATATGCTATCGTACGTTTCAAAGCTCCGTAGTCAACCTGATCACCCAACTTACAGTTGCGTATATCAACCTCGTTTTTCTTCTGTGTATAGACGGAGAAGAAATGCAACACGTCCTCTTGGTATCAGGTTGACTCTTCTCCTAGATGAACTTCCGTTGGCGCTTCCTAGAACTCTTAAAGTCGGCCGTAATTCTGTGCCCCCGTGGCTAATTCCTCAGCCCGTCATCGACACATCACTTTCCATTCATCCTCGAAATTCAACAACTCCAGAGCTTTATCGCCAGCTTTTTCTGGCGTGGCTGGATCAGAATCGAGACTATCGTTCTGTTTACACGGATGGCTCGAAGTCTCTCGACCGAGTTGGTTGCACGTTCGTCACCGATAACGTCAGTGTTGGATACAAATTGTCTCAAGAGTGCAGTATTTTTACTGCAGAGTTATATGCAATTTTGCAGGCCTTGAGACATGTTCACGGTCCACACAAATATGTTATTTGCAGCGACTCTTTGAGTGCTCTTCAGGCATTGCAGCGTTCCTATCCCAGCCACCTTCTTATTTGTTTAATTCAGGACAAACTGTACTCTTTGAAAAGAGGGGGAACCACTGTCCGGTTTTGTTGGGTTCCCGGCCACATGGGAATCGCTGGCAAATAACGGTCAGAGCGTGTTTTGAGTTATCGGTGACGACCTGAAGAACCTATTGATTTCAGCCGTGCAGCAGCTCTGGAAAGATGAATGAAGTGCTGTTGAGGAAAATAAGTTAAGAGCTATAAAATCTACAGTTGACCCATGGCTCACATCTTGCCGTCCCTCCAGGTGGGAGGAAGTGGTTCTTACACGGCTACGCATCGGTCACTGTAGATTAAGTCATGGTTTTTTAATGGCTCGTGAGGATCCGCCCCTTTGTGAGACGTGTGACACTCGTGTTACCGTTTCGCATATTTTAATAGAGTGTGTTCAGTTAATGGCTCGTGAGGATCCGCCCCTTTGTGAGACGTGTGACACTCGTGTTACCGTTTCGCATATTTTAATAGAGTGTGTTCAGTTTAGGGACACAAGACAGCAGATCGGATTGTCAGGTGATCTGTCGGTTGTTTTAGGAAATGATCCTAACAATGTCGATCTGCTGTTTCGATTTTTAAAAGAAACCGGTGTTGAACTGTTTATTTGATTTTATTTATTTGTATACATTTAGGCCCCTTTACAGCCTAAATGGTTTTTTCTTTATATCACTACATTATATTATTATATGACACATTTTATTTGTACCTATTGTGATTTTATTTTGTTGTGTGTCAACTTTTGATTTTGTATAGATTTTGCTTTGGTTTTACTGTTTTTGCTTTTCTTTTGTTTACTTTTTTTTTTTAGACGCTAATGACCTCTGCTGTCGAGCGTCTATAATTTACAATTCATTCATTAATTCTCTCCGATATTTTTTTGACTTACTGCACAAGCGTATCTAAAATCAGCTGATTCAGATAAACTATAACAACGAGCTTTTGGTGCTTTGCTGGCCATTGTATTATTTAAGCTTTTATTTCACCTCACGAGTATTATCAAAATCTTAAATTATTTGAAGATTTAAAAATTTTATTTAATAAACTAGCTACAAATGTTTATCGCTTTGCTTCAGGTGCATCTAGTCAAACCTGAAGCGATCAACATTTGTAGCTAGTTTATTAAATAAAATTTTTAAATCTCCAAATAATTTCAGATTTTGATAATACTCGTGAGGTTTGTAATTCGCTGGATCTCGCTTAAATTTACACCAATCACCACATCCGTCATGATAATTATTAAAGCGGTGAAATGGAATATTTCTTATTGCAGAAGCCATTTTAGTACTTTGGTTTTTGTTTTGATCTACGGCATACGTGAAACAACGTCGAAGTTTATCAATAACTTCTCCAGTCACATCTTTATAATTTTTTGAAGCTTATATAATTGTTTTGAAACTCCTTTTGTAGTGTGATTTTTATCGGAATACTTAATCACTTGATGGTCGCAAGCATTTGGAACAGCTGCAATAGTCGAGCTATTTAGACCTAGGTGAGTGTCCTGCTGGGATCTTTTGCGACCTTAGTAGAGCATTCGACTGTGTTAATCACGACCAACTTTTGCTCAAATTAGAACAATATGGAATTAGAGGTAAACCTTTAAGTTGGTTAGAGTGTTTTCATAAAAATAGACGACAATACGTAGAAGTTCCCTATTACAACCAGCAAACGGGTATCAGAACCAGGATTTCCTCTAATATTTTAAATATTGAGACAGGTGTTCCGCAGGGTTCCGTTCTGGGCCTGTGTTGTTCATACTTTATATCAATGACCTTGAGTTACATTTAGATGAAAAGGTCTCTGTCACTATATATGCTGATGACACTTCACTTATATTATCTGACAAAACCCCAAAGGTAATTGAAGAAAAATGCAATAGCAGTCTCGAAAGACTTTCAGAATAGTTTTGTACTAATTGTCTCTACCTAAATAACACTAAGACAAATTATATGCGTTTTCATAGCCATCAGTATAGAGCTGAATTAGATATTTCTCTAAAGATAAATAATAATAATATATCTAGAATTGATCATATTAAGTTTCTAGGTTTACATATTGATGAAAACCTTAATTGGAAAATCCATTGTAAAATAGTTTCTGGTAAACTAAATTCTATATATTATTTATTCATGAATCTGAGAAATATCTTGGATCAACAACAACTGATAGGCCTATATTATGCGCAAGTATACTCGAGACTGAAATATGGCGTCTGTTTTTGGGGCTCTTCAACTTTAGCATCTAATGTTTTTGTTTCGCAGAAGAGGATTGTCAGATGTATAGGTGGAGTGCCTCAAACAAGCTCGTGCAGGGATCTTTTCAAAAAATTTAAAATTTTAACCTTAACATCTATATTCATATATGAGCTGTCTCTATATGTTTATAATAATCGGCATAGATATGATCTTGGTTCAGATATCCACCACACTAATACTCGTCAAAAAAACACTTTAAGAGTTCCCTACAGTCGTTTAAATATAAGTAAAAGATCCCCAGCTTACCTTGGTGTCACAATTTTTAATAAGCTGCCTGACAATATAAAATCAGCTGCCCATGTAAATAATTTCAAGAAATTGTTAAAAAGCTATCTGCTGGAGGGTGCTTTTTATAGTATTAACGAATACCTGTGATCCAGAGACTTTGACGCTTTTAATACTGTACCTACATGCAGTCTTTTAAATAAGTTGTTATTATTATTATTATTATCATCGTCGCCAATGAGAATACCAACTTCTAAATTACAGTTTTTTAGAATTTCACTCTGAGTTACAGCTTCAACTGCTCCACTTGGCTCAATAGCTTTGGCACTTCCCGCAAAATTTGTCCTACAATCATGGTCAGTTTTTGGATGACCTTTATCACACATCTGACATTTTCGACTTCTTGTAATATATTCCAAAACCCGACCACTGTACAGCCACATAATAGATGGATGTCCAAATAGACGGCCGTAGCTCCTTCCAGTGCCTCGCGTTAACCAACCCATGTCATAAGAGACAATTCGCACTACATCGTCAAAAGAAGTTTCTGTTTTTTGCGATACAATTTCTTGACATATCTCTTTCATAATTTCTTCTTCTTTCTTTTTAGAATCATCTGCAGGTTCTGTATTTGTAAATGCTGACGCAAAATTATTGTTATTTTTATTATTACAATCAACATTTTGTTCACTCATTTCTACGGCATGCAGATTTTCTTCGCAATTATTATTTAAGGACTCTATTTTTTTTTTAATTATATAACCTGACTGTAAATCTTGAGGCCTGAAAAGGAATGAAACGTTAGGATGTAATATGTTCATAAAATTATTAAGATATTTTTCTTCACAGTAAATTTATTTTTGTTTCATGAGTAAACATTTATTTGAAAACAACAAAGTTTTTATATTTAAACAATGTAAATAGATGTAGAACTATATAACCGTATAATACATAAACAAAAAATGTGCCTTACAGTAAAGCTTTGATATTATTTTCATTTTTTATTGTTAACTCGCGTTCAACAGTTGCCCATTTTGCACAACTTTCTTTTGCAACCTCTTCTACAACTGGACCAACTTCCCGCTCGTGCCTTTTAAATAGTTTCGAATCTATTGGTGGTACATTTACAGAAGCTAGCAATTTATTCAGATGGGTATATCCCATCCCAGCATGTAAAACTCCTAAAATACATAAAAACATAAATATAAAATTACAGATATTATTATTATTATTTTAAATATAATTACTTATTCATTATTTATCATTAAATTTACAAATTAATTTACTTATTTAACTTATATTACCTAATGCAGCTTCAGTATTAACATTATAATGTGTTTTATTGTCCTTCGATGTATGTGAACTGTTTGTTGACACTGTGTTGCACGTCAAACATTTACTACACTTTATGGTTAGCAATGATGCTAGGCCACAGCGTTTTTCTTTTGTAATATCACATAATGAAACTGTTTTTTTTTCTTTTTTAGCTACTAGGCTATATGCGTCGTTATAAGTCTGTTGTTTAAGACAGGTAATTAGTATAGTTTGTGCTTTATTTTACTTTTGTTCAACACCCGCAAGCGGCAAGAAATAAATCATTTCGTGGCCCTGCTGAGCGGAGGCGAAAAAATGAGTTCCCTGATTATTGACGTTCAGAGTGGGTGAAATCCCATTTCGCCCACTACCTGAATTTTATTTTATTCATCACCAAAAACAGAGATTATCCCTTTTAAAGATTTAAGTTTACGATATAGGAGGAGGAGGGTGGCCACCGTTGAACCCACGGTTAGGGGCTTCGCCAGGTGTACCCCGATCAAGGGCTTTACCTCTGGATCCATCTCTCTTAGACCTGACCCTTAACCTTTTTCTATAACTAGTATTTCATGACAACTCTGAGGGGATAGTTTCATCAATCAATCAGGTCACCCATTATTTCGCCCACGCTCAGCAGAGCCACGAAATGACATATTTCTTGCGGTAGTTGAACAAAATATTGTGTACGACTATTGGTCGAAAGAGGAGATTCCACTCGTGTTTTACCGCACTCGCTACGCTCGTGCGGCAAAATCCACACTCGAGGAATCTCCTATTTCTCCCACTAGTCGCACAATATACTATTATTCACTTTATTGTTTTTATGATTTTCTTTTAGGTTGTTGATTAAATTTGAGGCAAAAGTCCAGTCATTTCCAGGAAGTTGATGAGATGAGTGATGCTATCAGGATTGTCTTGAAGTATTTCTCTTATGGAGACAGGTAAGTTAGAGTTTATTCTTTCATTCTGATATTTTTTGCATGTTTCCAGTATGTGTTTTACCGTTAGTGGTGTATTGCATGTTGTACATTCTGGGGCTTCTTCTTTCTGATGTAGGAATGCGTGATGTTTGTATGACCAATCCGTAATCTAGCCAACGCTGTTTCATATTTTCTGTTTCTATTGCATGAGGTGTTCCAATTTATTTGTGTCATTTTTAATTATTCTCAGTTTGTTATTAGTTGTGTCTGCCCACTCCCTTTCCCATTCTTTTGCTACGTTCCTTAGATAAGTGCCTGATATATCATTGCAAGGAATTTGATCTGTTTCGTAATTTTCAAGTTGATATGTTGTTTTGGCTTCCAGATCAACTTGTTCGTTCCCTTTTATACCGCTGTGGTCGGGGATCCATACAAATATTATTGATTTATTTACCTGTTGTAATTGATACAGAATGTTAATTATGTCAATAAGTATGGGATGATTTCAATTTCCATGATTAATTGCTTGAATTGCACTCCACGAGTCTGTGCATAAGATGAAATTGCGTTGATCCAGATCAAGTACTTTATGGAGAGCTTTGTTGATGGCGTACAATTCAGCAGAATAAATAGTATAGTCCAGTAGTTTATATTTATTTATGTCCTTATTTATGGTAAACTAGCGGCCCAGTCCGGCTTCGCCCGGGTGCTATGAATTTATGATTTATAGCGGACCCGGGTGGTATGAAATTATGATTTAATAGCAGTCACCTATTGCTCCGCTCACGTATATTTAGTATATTGTTAATTTTTTATCCCCCCGCGAGAATCTCCCCCCCTGCGTAGTTTTCTATTAGTATTATTTTATTATACATTGACAAACGATTTTTTGATAAGTAAAGGTCATTGGCCTGACGCGTATTATGCCCATGCACATCTCTATTATGAGTGAAATCGAATAGGTTTTGTTTTACATATTTACATGACTCATAAATGTAAATTGATGGAAAGGTTAGTAGTTTATTGTTAATAAAATAAGGACGACAAGATTCTCTACGACCGAGATCAAGAATTAATCTAATAATACGTTTCTGCAAAACAAGAATTCTTTAACAATAGCGCTACTACTCCATATAACAACGTTGTAACTCATAGCAGAGAACGGATAGGCATAATATACATTAAGCTACGAACCAAAGTCACAAAAAATAGCTTTTAAGCATCTGATCGAATACATTGTATAATTCAATTTTTTAAACACGTTATTGACATGATCTGACATTGTTAGAGATTGGTCTAATATAACTCCTAAGAACTTAGTTTGCGGAGACAATTTAAAATTGCTACTTAATACTGTAATATCTGGGTGCCGAGCTTTGCTCGGATGAGTTCAATAAAAACAGTACTTGTATGCTGTGAGATATTATTTTCTCAGAATATTATTCCGAAAAGAATTTATTTCTGAAACATAATTTAAAATAATTGTTTCTGTTAAATATTTTAAATACCTATGTGTATTTTTAAGCGTAAAAACTAAGTATCAACTTGAATCAAGCATTTTTTCCTGTAAATATTATTTAGGTCGCCATTTTCAAATCTACCGCCGTTATTGTTTTGTTGACTGAAGAACTCGCAAAAACCGATTTTCATAGATTGAATATCTTGTAAAAATGTTCGAATCAGATGAAATTTTGCTCGCCCGTTACCATTTTAACAATCCAATTTTAAGCATTAATACCACATATCAACTTTTTCTCTGTGATGTCATCTTAACAACTTCCAGTAAATTTCAAATACTTTTTTTTGCATAGGTACTTACTGAAAAACTCACAAAAATCGATTCTTTTAATAACAAAACGTCAGACTATAACCTGCGCAAAACTTTTTTTACATGTATCTTCACCATAGTTTTTAAAAATCGATGTGTTTTGATACACATGCCTGCGGCGCTAGAAGTGCGGCCCTTTGGGCCGCCGTGCCAATTTTTAGATACGCAAAACTTTTTTGTATGTATCTTAACAATAGTTTTTAAAAATCGATGTGTTTTTACACAGACCCGCCGTTTTGTCATTATTTACATATTGTGCAAGACACTTCTTATATTAGTGTTCATTTACAATTTTAACGCCCCCAGGGGGAACATTGGAATGTCGTTGTTTATCGCAATTGCATTACAATGTTCTTTGGGAATTGGCGAACCCAGGGAAACCCGAGCACGCACCAGTCGGTTGTGTACCCGGCTGGGTGATTCATTTAGGGACTATTATGAAGGAAGGACAGTCGCAACTTTTTTCTTCTTCTGTTCTTCCCTCTTTTTTGTTGTTGATAGCGGTCTTGTCCCTCCGTTATGGGTACACTTTTGTTGCTGTCCTTTGTTTGTAGTAGTCCCTAATAGTACACCTGCGTGTTTGCCGTGCGCGGTGACCCGTAAGGCGGAAAAGAGGATCCTGGCAGTTGAGGTTCGCCTGGGTGCACCAACACACTGCTTTGGCCTCCGCTTCGCTGTAAACGGGCGGCTAGACCTAACCCAGTCTAGTCAATCGGCTAACGTCGTGTTTATTTAGTATTCCGGCGGGGTGAGCCAGTGTCTTTGGATGGAGTGGCGCCGTCTCTTGAGCTGACTATGTCACCGTGTAGCCCTGGCGCTCTGTACCGGTTTGCGGTCATCGTCCCCTTGTTGGGCTCCGTGGTGGGCGGGGAGCACGGTTGATGAATATAATACAATTATTATGAGCAATTTTCCCCCTTTAACTAGCCCTCCCTCTAAGAGAGGGCGTAAAGATGAAGGTTTTAATTTGTTATTTGGCAATGACTCGGCAACTGTTACTCCATGTAACAAATATTTAATTATGAATAAAGTTAATGGAAATTTCAATGGTGACAGTCCTTTTTACATTAATAAACATCTTGATGGCTTGTTTGGAACTTTTCCAAGTGTTAAAAAGTTGCGTGATGGATGTTTATTAATTGAAACATCTTCCCAGCATCAAGCTGAAAAGGTATTGGCATGCGAAAAGATAAAAGGTGTAGATATGTGCACAGACGTTCCTGTAAAAGTAGAACTACATAAGCAGCTGAACTTTTCAAAAGGCATTATTTATTGTTTCGATCTTCTTAATTGCACAGTTGAAACAATAAAAGAGGAACTTAAAGATCAAGGTGTTACAGACGTATACCGAATCCACGCACGTAGAGACGGTCAATTAGTACCTACACCGTCTCATATTCTTACGTTCTGTACACCACAGCCTCCGCCATTAATCAAAGCAGCATTCTATTCCTTGAAAGTACGTCAGTATATACCATCTCCCTTGCGTTGCTATAAGTGTCAAAAGTTTGGACATTCGCAGAATAACTGTAGCTTTCCCAGTCTCTGTGACAACTGCGGCCAACCTTTGCATGAGGATATTCCATGCAAAAGGGTATCTCACTGCGTTAATTGCGACGGAACCCACTCTGCAAGATCTAGAGAATGTCCACAATACAAAGTGGAGTTCAAGATCCAAGAGATCAGAACAACTGAAAAAATTTCTTTCGCAGAGGCCAAGCGCAAGTATAGAGAATCTGTCCCTTCTTTTACACGTTCTTTCGCAACCATTGCTGCCGTTCCTATCGTCAAAGTAGACATGTCAACCCAGACATGTGACATGTCTACACAAACCGAAATTTCCCCATCCATTTCTAAAACTGTTGTTGCCAAAAAGCCAAATAAGAAAAACAAAAAAAGTCCGGATAATAGATCGAGATCGCCGGTTAAAAAACCAACTTCACCGGTAAAATCTCAAATTGAAAAAATTAAAACATCTCCGGTAAAGAAAACTAAGGTTATCTTGAACCGGGATAATAGTCATACAATGACTATAACGCGTACTCGCGTCGACCATAGCAGCAGTGCAGACTCTGCTATGGACGAAGATATAAGTAGACCTCCTCATCATCGGTCTGATGCAGCGAGGAAAAAAATGAGGTAGTTACCTTTTTATTTACTAACACATTCAATTTCTTACAGTGGAACATGAACGGCTTTTATATTCACTTCAGTGAATTGAAACTCCTCCTTAACGATCATAATGCTACTGCTATTAGTTTACAGGAAACACATTTGAAAGACACAAACACTCCGGTTCTTCGTGGTTTTACGATTTATCGTAAAGATAAACCATTCGTTGAACGTGCCAGTGGCGGAGTGGCAGTTCTAGTCCGAAATAATGTGTTTTCCGAAAATGTCCCATTACAATCTGACTTGCAGGTCATCGCTGTCAGACTTTATGCTCCGAATCCGGTAACTTTGTGTTCAATATACATTTCTCCATCAGAACAACCGACACTTACAACCATTACATCTATTATAGACCAACTTCCACGCCCCTTTATCATCATGGGGGATTTTAATGCCCACAATCCCACTTGGGGTTCTAATCGTGTGGATGCTCGTGGAAGGCTAATGGAGACGTTGATTTTGAATCAAAACTTGGTCGTATTAACACAGGTTCCATTACACATTTCTCGGCAGCTAATGGGACATTTTCAGCTATCGATCTTACTCTCTGCTCTTCTTCTATCGCCCCATCCTGTGAATGGGAAGTAAATGCCGATCTTTGTAGCAGTGACCATTTTCCAATCATTTGTCGGCTTCTTTCATTCCATGGGGATGAAAGACGTTCCCCGAAGTGGATAATAAAAGAAGCCAATTGGTCACATTTTCAAGAAGTGCTAAAGGTCGGCGAAATGAACTTTGGCAATGTCGATGCTGCTGTAGAGCATTTCACGGATGCGGTCATTGAGGCGGCTTTAGCTGCAGTCCCACGCACGTCAACGACACCGCGACGTGTGCCTGTTCCCTGGTGGAATCAGGCTTGTCGGGATGCCATCCGTGAACGTCGTAAAGCTCTCCGTCGCTTCAAAAATAATATGACGGATGAAAATCGTGTAATCTTCATGCAAAAGCGTTCCATTGCCAGACGTATCATAGCAGAGAGTAAGAAGCAGTCATGGAGTGAGTTTGTTTCCACTGTAAGAAGTTGTACTCCCGCTCGCGAGGTGTGGGAGAAAATCCGGAGGATCTCTGGAAAACAGAGTTTTAATTATATTTCGGGATTGGTAATGGGAAATGACATTATTACGTCGCCTAATGAAGTCGCAGATCACATGGGTTCATGCTACGCAAAAGTCTCGAGTTCCGCAAACTATCTTGAAAGTTTTTCTGCTCAGAAAAATCAAGCAGAACAAGTTGTATTGAACTTTTCCTCCCAAAATGAGGAGAACTACAACGCACTTTTCTCCTCGTGGGAACTACAGTCGAGTTTGCATGATTGCCATGATACTTCTCCAGGATCTGACGATATCCATTACCAATTTTTGAAAAAGCTACCTCCCTCCGGATCTATATTCCTTCTCAAGATGTATAATTTAATATGGTACACCAATACGTTTCCTACCGCTTGGTGTAATTCTATTGTAGTGCCGTTGTTGAAGCCCGGTAAAGACCGAAAACAAGCATCAAGTTATCGTCCTGTTTCACTGACTAGTTGTTTGTCAAAACTTCTCGAACGTATGATCAACCGACGACTGGTTTGGATTCTTGAATCCAGACATTTGATTACGAATGCCCAGTGTGGCTTTCGTAAGCACCGTTCGACGATGGATCATCTAGTCAGGTTAGAGTCCGCTATCCAGGACGCTTTTCTTAACAAACAACACTTGATAGCGGTCTTTTTTGACCTTGAAAAGGCTTACGACACTACATGGCGGTATGGAATACTCCGAACACTACATAATTGGGGTATCAGAGGACATCTTGGGAATTTTATAAATAATTTTTTATTAGAGCGTTACTTCCAAGTCCGTATCGGCAACACTTTGTCAAGTGTCTTTGCACAGGAGAATGGTGTTCCACAGGGTTCGGTTCTTAGTGTCACCTTATTTTCCATCGCTATTAATGGCATAATTGACAGCATTCCATCGTCTGTAGAGTCATCGCTCTATGTTGACGACTTGGCGATCTACTGTTCGTCAAAGTACATTCGTACTGCACAACGTCATTTGCAGCTGGCCATTAATAGCATCCAGAACTGGACAACTAACAATGGGTTTAAATTTTCCGTTGGAAAAACCCAGTGTGTGCACTTTTGCCGCATTCGTAGTTGTTATCAGGAACCATTCTTATATCTTTATAATACGCTCATATCTGTGCAAGATACTGCCCGATTTTTAGGACTCACTTTTGACCGGTCGTTAAATTGGAAGGCTCATTTTAATATTTTAAAGAGGAAGTCGACGTCTTCCCTTAATATTTTAAAAATTTTATCCAGTACCACGTGGGGTGCAGACCGTACGGTTTTGCTGCGAATTTATCGTGCAGTCGTACGGTCTAAATTGGATTACGGTAGCATCGTGTACGACTCAGCGCGTGAGTCGTACATCAGGACGTTAAACGCTGTTCATCACGCCGGAATCCGATTGTCAACCGGAGCGTTTCGATCGAGTCCTGTTGTTAGCATAGCCGCTGAATGCGGAGAGCCTCCGCTGAACATCCGGCGGAAACGCAATATGCTATCCTACGTATCTAAGCTCCGTAGTCAACCTGATCACCCAACTTACAGTTGCGTATTTCAACCTCGTTTTTCTTCTCTGTATAGACGGAGAAGAAATGCAACACGTCCTCTCGGTATCAGGTTGAATCTTCTTTTAGATGAACTTCACTTGGCGCTTCCTAGAACTCTTAAAGTAGGCCGTAATTCTGTGCCCCCGTGGCTTATTCCTCAGCCCGTCATCGATATGTCACTTTCCATTCATCCTCGAAATACAACAACTCCAGAGCTCTATCGCCAGCTTTTCCTGGCATGGCTGGATCAGAATCGAGACTACCGTTCCGTTTACACGGATGGCTCGAAGTCTCTCAACCGAGTTGGTTGCGCGTTTGTCACCGATAACGCCAGTGTTGGATACAGGTTGTCTCAAGAGTGCAGTATTTTTACTGCAGAGTTATATGCAATTTTGCAGGCCTTGAGACATGTGCACGGTCCACACAAATATGTTATTTGCAGCGACTCTTTGAGTGCTCTTCAGGCATTGCAGCGTTCCTATCCCAGCCACCCTCTTATTTGTTTAATTCAGGACAAATTGTACACTTTGAAAAGAGGTGGAACCACTGTCCGGTTTTGTTGGGTTCCCGGCCACATGGGAATCGCTGGCAATGAACTAGCTGACACTGCAGCTAAGGACGCTGCAAATAACGGTCAGAGTGTATTTTGCGTTATCGGTGACGACCTCAAGAGCGTACTGATTTCAGCCGTTCAGCAGCTCTGGAAGGATGAATGGAGTGCTGTCGATGAAAACAAATTAAAATTTATAAAATCTACAGTTGACCCATGGTTCACATCTTTCCGTCCCTCCAGGTGGGAGGAAGTGGTCCTTACACGGCTGCGCATAGGTCACTGTAGACTTACACATGGTTTTTTGATGGCTCGTGAGGAACCGCCCCTCTGTGAAACGTGTGACACTCGTGTTACCGTTTCGCATATTTTAATAGAGTGTGTCCAGTTTAGGGACACACGACAGCAGATGGGATTGTCAGGTGATCTGTCGGTTGTTTTAGGAAATGATCCTGACAATGTCGATCTGCTGTTTCGATTTTTAAAAGAAACCGGTCTTGACCGGTTTATTTGATTTTATTTATTTGTATACATTTAGGCCCTTTTACAGCCTAAATGGTTTTTTCTTTATATCACTACATTATTTTATATGACACATTGTATTTGTAGCTATTAGATTTTATTTTGTTGTATGTCAACTTTTGTTTTTGTATTGATTTTGCTTTGGTTTTATTGTTTTTGGTTTTCTTTTGTTTACTTTTTTATTTTTAGACGCTAATGACCTCTGTTGTCGAGCGTCTATAATCTACAATTCAATTCAATTCAATACAATTTTAACACTTGTGATATATTATATAAAATCTATGTAGAAATAGACTTCGAATCAATCTGACTTTAATTGAGCGAGTTATAATAAATAAAAAAAACACCTTTTTTTTAATTGCTCCCCTCTGGAACCAAAATTCCTACCTAGATCAATTTCTCGTCCCGAAAAATCCTCATTCTGTAAATTTCATCAAAATCGTTAGTCGTTTTTGAGAAAAAAAGGTCTAGGGAAGATTATACGTCATACTACATTTAACGTACTTACTTACCTATACTACATATTTTATATAAGTAGTTTTAAAAATAACATACCTATTTATTTAAATATTAGCTACAACTACTTACATAATTATGTTTAGATTTTATTGTTGTTATTTTTTTACTTTTCAAATAATTACTGATTATTTTAATAAGTTAAAGATTGACTGTAGAGTAATTTTGACATAAATAATGAAAATAGTTTGTTTTTCCAAAGCCTACTCACAATACGACACTGTTTTATGACGTTAAAAAACTGTTTTTTAAAATGATAAAATCGATAAGAAAACGAATTTTTCCAGAGATGAGACCTAGCTAGATCGATTTTTTACCCCCCGAAACCCCTTTTCGGTAAATTTGATCAAAATCGTTAGAGCCGTTTTCGAGAAAATATTTATATAGATACATAGAAACATATATACAAGATTTACTCGTTTAATAATATAGGGAGTTTTGTTTAACTTTTTACTAAAATTGACTATAGACGTTTTATCTTCATTGAGTATTAAACGGTTCTTTTCACACCATTGACGAAAATTTTCAACTGCGTTGGTAATGTTAGTTGTAAGTTCCTGTTCACTATCAGCCGAGACGCCAATAGTGTTGTCATCTGCAAATATGATAATATGATCACAAATAACATGTTCAGGCAAGTCGTTAATATATACAAGAAAGAGTAAAGGGCCAAGCACGGGGTCTTGAGGTACACCCAGATGTATATCACAAGATTCAGAGTGAACACTACCGTTCTGAACATATAGCTTTCTGTTATGTTGGTTGAAATCAAACGCACTGTATATTAGTATAGATTATATTATTATATAAACTTTTATATTACTTTCAGCTGTGTTTGTTGGCAAGTCCTAGAATGGTTCTATATCTCTTTAGACTTTCTGAAGTGGACTATTATTTGCCAACAAATTCTTTACCGTCAGAACCAGTTCAGAACTTATACTTTCGGCTACCGGTCAAAGATAAGTTAGGCCATCACCTATTAATTAAAAAAATAGTTCAGAACATTCAGAACTTACCAAAAAACACACCTTATATTACATTGAATTACACTGCACTGTGCTGCGTTTTGCTGCACAGTTTTGAGCTGCTTTGAGCTGTACTACTGCACCGCATCGCATTGATATTATCATTTTGTATTACACAGAGCTCATTAAATTTTTTAATGATTTAAATACTTATCTCGAAAAAAAGGACATTGACATCTTAATATTGAGAAACCCTATATTTGCAATGTTCGAAAAGGAAAGAATGCATGTGGTACCTACCATCAAAGAACAATGTATCATATTATATATTTATTATTCCTCACTCTATTTCGCAATATCAACGTCAATTGACAAACGGTCTAAGCTTGTTAAAAACTTTGACGTGTGATATTTATCCCCCACGGATATTATTTCAGCGTAGTTCGAACATACGTACGTAACGTACATCACCTTACGTTATATTACACAGGTTTCGACAATGTCAAAATCTATCAACCATTGAGATTGTCAAATCATGTCGCTCTCCTAATAATGACGCCCAAACCATTAATTTAAACGCAAAAGCGAATAGTATATGCTCCACCGCTCCCAAAGATTGGTTTGTAAAATAATGTATACAGTTTTTTCAAAAAGGTTTGAGTTTAACCGACTATACAGAATGTCCCAGAGCGATCGCATACGAACAGTACAGTGAAATAGACAAAAAAGTGGGTGCGTCTACTTATGTACGCGCGTTTGAAGTTATACTTCTTTGACGTGATTAAAAACTAACTTTTTATTTGCATGCAAATAATTATTGAACTAATATAAACATTATAATAGAATAAATAATAATATAAAAATTTATATCAATAAATAATACAAGCTAATGCTAGCGACAACTACATTATACTAGACAGTGAAGTTGTCTAATAATTGTATAATGAGATTATAAACTGACCAAAAATTTTGAAAATGAAATGAAGAGCAGCTATTTTACAGTGGGTATGGCAAAAAAATTTAAAATCTAAAACGACTTAAAATATTAATGTTTTCAATAATGGCCTGTACTAATTTTTGTCTAAATCTGCTCCATATAAAATGAGCTGTAAAACAATAAGATATTCTTTATTTATAATTAACTAG
Organism: Mongoloraphidia duomilia; assembly: GCA_039654895.1. NCBI lineage: Eukaryota > Metazoa > Arthropoda > Insecta > Raphidioptera > Raphidiidae > Mongoloraphidia > Mongoloraphidia duomilia. The sequence goes on along the minus strand of CM077517.1, from coordinate 43,562,050 downwards.
CGGTTCCCGCCCGGCTTTGCCCGGGTGCTAAGAATTTATGATTTATTATTCCCTTGCGAGAAATTCTCCCCCTGCGAAGAGAAGGCGGGCTGGTGGTGTTTATAATATTAGTGGAATTCCGCCTATATATGCTAAAATGCAAAATAATTTCAAAGTTATGTTTTGTACTATCCCACAGGAATTATCCCCCCCCCCCGTGGGAAATTTATCAAAATAAAATACAGCCTATATCACTCAGGGATATTTATCTTTCTATTAGTAAAAGAATTTTTAGAATCGGTTCAGTAGTTCCAGAGATAAGAATTAATAATTTATACCCCCCTCCGTGAAAAATGCTCCCCCTACGAAGCGAAGTCGCCTGTCGTTCTTCTCGCTTCACGTACTTGCCTACAGTTTATAAAATTAGTATAGTATATGTATTAGTATAGATAGTCAAAAATCCTTCCTCAATAAACGGGCTATCTAATAAAAAAAAAATAAAATCGGACTGGTAGTTTCTGAGATTAGTGCGGACAAACATACAAACATACAAACTCTTATTATATTTGTATAGATTACGTATAATGTGAGTAAGTACAGGATGATTTACACCAGGAGGCGAAAAATGAAAAGTTGTGTTCAGAATTGAGTTTTAAGTAAAAAATGCGAAATAATTTTTCCGATCGACCTTTCTTTTGGAGATATCGATGCAAGAAGTTTTCTGAACTATTTAATTTTTGTCCATAAAATAGTAAGCCATGGAAATTGCTCGGAAAATATTTCTTTTTCAATTGTTGACAATAGCTCAAATACTTTGCGTGTTGCTTTTGATTTCAGTGTAAAAAAATATAAATTTTTGTCAAAAATATGAAGACATTATTTTTGTTTTTACACGAAAAATTAAGAGCAACACGCAAAGTATTTAACTAACTATTGTCAACAATTATTAGTAAATAAGTCTTTTGTTTCCAAGCAACTTCCATGGCTTACTAAAAATTTTATGGACAAAAATTAAATAAGTTCTGAAAACTTCATGCATCGATATCTCCAAAACAAAGGCCGATCGGAAAAAAAGTTATTTCACATTTTTTTCTGAGAACTCAATCCTGAACACGAATTTTCATTTTTCGCCTCCTGGTATAATTCACCTGTATATAACAACAAAACTTTATTCAAAAATGAGATCAATTATGTATCGTCCATTTAGTTTTTAGGTGCTCAATTTTTACATTTTTCTATTGTAGGTATTGTTGTTTGACATTATTCTACTGAAAAAATTCCTGCCAATTGGTCGACTGCACCATTCCAACTTTACGACTTTAGTGTTGTTTATTTTTTATATTAAAAGTAAGCAAATTTCTTTGAATGTCCGATCGACTTTCTTTTCGATTTCACGAATTTCAGGCTTCTTAGCGGAACAAATTTTGAACATTTATTATAATTAGTATATTGTTTTAGTTACTTTTTTTTATCCTATTTTTGTTAAAAAAATAAAAATAATGATTTTTAAAAGCATTTTATTGATATTACAAGAAATATTGATACGGTAATAATAATTTAGTTTCGGAAAAATGTTGGTATAAACGCTAAAAACCTTAGCTGTTGAGCGTTTATAATTTACAATTTTTTAAAAGTCAAGTAAAATAAAAATTATTCAAAATAAATAAAATTAAGAAAAATCGCAGGATAGTGGACAAAATATTGGATTTATTTAATTAAATGTACGACGTTTCGTCTATATATTTAGACTTTTTCAAGTACATAAAAATAACAATATTTATGAAAAATTAATTACTAACCATAGCAATTAACATAAAATAGGGTACATAAGACAAAAACATGGTAACATGGTAACAAATTATGTTGACTATAAATTTTAACAATCAATAATAATAATAATACAAATGTTAGTATAATTTCATAACATAATTATACTGACTACTTAAATTTTGAGTGTCTGTTCTATAATTGATTGATTTGTTTTTTCTAATAAAACACATTTCACTGATATTGCGTTTCTTCCAATTTGACTCTTTATCTAATACTAGCCGTTACCCGTGGCTTCGCCCACGTATTTTTCGATTTATGATTTATTATCCCCCCGCGAGAAATTCTCCTCCTGCGAACCGAAGCTGGTGGTGTTTATTCGATCGAATTTTATAATACATAACTCACTCGCTTCGCTCGTTCGTTTGAATATTAATAATACAATACTCACTCGCTTCACCCGTTCGCTCGAATTTTATTAATACATTACTCACTCGCTTCGCTCGTTCGTTTGAATATTAATAATACAATACTCACTCGCTTCACCCGTTCGCTCGAATTTTATTAATACATTACTCACTCGTTTCGCTCGTTTACTCGAATATTAATAATACATTACGCACTCGCTGCGCTCGTCCGATCGAATTTGATTAATACATTATTGCTCACCTACGTTATATAAGGAACTCCTGTGCAAAATTTCATGTTTCTAACTTCAAAAATGATTAACGTCCATACAAACTTGCATCCCCTATTTAACCCCTTTAAGGGATGAATATTCAAAAATCCTTTCTTATTATTCATCTACGTTATATAAGGAACTCCTGTGCAAAATTTCATGCTTCTAACTTCAAAAATGACGAATTTCTCTACAAACGTTCATCCCCTATTTAACCCCCTTAGGGGTTGAATTTCGAAAAATCCTTTCTTATTGCTCACCTACGTAATATAAGGAACTCCTGTGCAAAATGTCATGCTTCTAACTTCAAAAATGACGAACTTCTATGCAAATTTTCATCCCCTTTTTAACCCCCTTAGGGGTTGAATTTTCAAAAAAAAAATTTCTTAGTGCTCACCTACGTTCTATAAGAAACTTTTGTGCAAAATTTCATGCTTCTAATTTCAAAAATGACGAATTTCCATACAAACTTTCATCCTCTATTTAACCCCCTTAGGGGTTGAATTTCGAAAAATCCTTTCTTAGTGGGTGCCTACGTCACAAAAGGAACCTACTGTCCAAATTTCAAGTTTATATCTTCAGCGGTTTGACCTGAGCGTTGTCTGTCAGTCAGTCAGTAACGGAACTGTTTTATATATGAGGAGCTCGTTTGCAAAACTTGACAAATCCATAAAACCAACATTTTCAGAAAATGTAAAAAACCGCCACACCGAAGGCCTGATAAACTTTTGTTTTGTTTTTGGGCTCGTTTGGTAGCTCTGAGTCTTTGTATGGACATAAGCCCAAGGTGGAATTTTAAAATTAAATGGTTATTTTTTTTATATAAAAAACTTTTGGTTTTATCGAGTTTTGAAAACAAGCAATGAATTTGTTAAGTTCAGAAAACAAATATTTTGGATATGTCAAGTTTTGAAGAAATAAATTAAGTAAAATATTTTATTATACGATAAAAAACAGAGTATATGAGATTCACATGAATCTTGTTTATTTATTTATTTATTTTTGAACGAAAAATATATTCTCACAGGTGCTCACAAAATAAAATACAAATTTTTTAAACGTGTACTTCGTAATCTGTCTCTAGACAATCGCAATGTGTTTCTTCAGGATCTTCTTCAAATTGCACATTTTCTTCAACATTATTGAAAATAATTCGACGATAATATGATAAATTTTTATTTTCGGTCCAATTTTCCCCGAAATGTTTCTTTAGTAAGTCTTTGACATCTCTAAGCTTTTCTTTTGAGAGTGCTCTTCCTAACTGAACTTCAGGCAGATCGTAAAACTTTTGCTTTTTTCCACGCTTAACGAGGAAACTATACTTTTCTTCACAATCAAATCTGTAGAACATCATTCCTTTTACCAATACGTTACCTTTAGTAGATCGGTTAATGAAGACTCGCTTGTATTTTTGAATGTCTTTCAATTTCTTGTATTGTTCCTCGAGAACTTTTATATTTTTTAATTGCCAATCCTTCCCGAGCTCTTTAACAGTACCATGTTCCACATACAGCTTAAGGTAATCGGTTTTATCAATTATCACCGCTTCTCTTCGTAAGTCTTTTTCAACCCTGCCAAAGGCCCTGTCTGCAGGCAAAAAACTGTGGCCACGCACCGGGAAATATAATTCAATTCTTCTTATGTTTTCTGGGGCATTGTATAGCCAGTTCATTAAGGCATGTATGATAAAACTGTTCTTATTCTGACCTCCACATCCGTCACAAAACAATCTAATGTGGCTAATATTGTTATTAATGTCAGTTGTTTTTTCATTTAAATGATGAATTAAGGCGGATCCAATTTCAATGGACCCACGACTTGCTTGTTCTTCACTCCACACATAAAATTCGGGGTTTCTAGAGTCCATGCCAATACAACAAAATACGTAATAATAATAAAAAATTCTTTATTAAAAAAAATCCTTATTGGATATTAATAGTGTCAGGTTTACAATAATTACAGGTTACTGTACAGATAAGACGCGACGGTATAATAATTTTTTGTTAACAATATATTTTTAAGTTGGGTTTTAAATTTATCATACATTTTTATGTTACGTATTTCTTCCGGAACTTTATTATATATTCGAATCATGGCATTGCGAGCACCATCGCGAGCAACGCTTAGATGTGTTTGATTTGTTTTTAAGTTCTTTTTATTTCTGGTTTCATATTTATGTGACTGTATATTAATTTCAAAAAGGCTTGAATATTTTTTTATAAAGCAAGCACAGTCTAAAATATATTGATCTTGAAGTGTTAAAATTTTAAGTGAATAAAACAAATTTTTGCAGTGCTCCCGATATCTCGCACCTGCCATGATTCGAATACATTTTTTTTGCAATTTAAAAATCTTATTTTCCGTTGTACTATCTCCCCAAAAAATTAACCCATATTGCATTACGGAGTGAAACATTGCAAAATAAATTTTTAATAGGGTCTCGATATTAAGGTTATTATATTTCATCAGCCTTATAATGTAAGCTGCTTTTGACAATTTGGGTATTATGCTATCAACATGTGATTTCCAATCTAAATTTTTGTCAATTACAACGCCCAGAAATTTTGCGCTGTTTTGTATTTCAACAGTTGTACTTAGAATATCTATGTGACTGTACATATTAAAGTAATTTCCAAATTTTATAATTTCTGTTTTGTTTTCATTTAATTTTAAGCCGTTTTTCGTGAACCACTCATTTAGATTGGACATCACAAGTTCTAACTTATTTTTGATCAGCGCTGGATCATTTCTACACAAGAAGTGCATGCATCGCTCGATGGGGAAGAAATCCCAATATTAAAGTCCAATTTGAAAATGTTGTTAAAAAAATCGTACTTTACTCTTAGATTATCATCTACCTTTTTATTGTACATCTTCCAAAGCTTCCTCACGTTAAGATTGGCGGCTATGTACACTCGCTTAGATTTTCCCCTTGCATAATGGGATTCCACTGCCGGTAATTCTCCGATGAACTTTCGAACACTTTGCCTCTTGGGTTGATACAATGTTATCTTCTTGTCACCTCCACGTCGTTCAACAGGTGCTTTCCCTTCCAAAATATATTTTTTGCAAATGTTGAGTATCCGAAACTTTTTTATTTCGAAAACTGCACTAAACATCTTCTGGCAAACTGGTAGAAGCTTCGTCTTCTTAAAAAACATCTGCAATATCATGCACAATAAAAATAATAGGTAGATGGTAGGTACTAAACAAAAAACGACGTTATAATACGTACATGATATTCGACAGAAACAGTGCGTTTGTTTTTCGCCAATGAAACCCTTCGTCGTCTAGGATTAGACGGTGCCATAAGATGACATAATAAAATGTCTTGTTTTATTTTCTCGGTTGTAGCGAAAAACCTCGATCGATTAAATTGTACATCACATGGACGAAAACTTGAACATTTATACATTTTGGATCCTTCTTTGTGATTGCACGGTATATCAAATAATTCATCTTTTAATGAATATCTGTAAAGAGATGCGTGATTAGCACTAAGAAAACCAAACCTATTCAACTACATTGTACCTTAAACATTTGGCATCTTTGCGAGCTTTCGAGCAGGTTGCTGATGGCTGTCTTCTCTTTCTCCTTGTTCCTACATTTATTTCATCAACAGATTTATCCATTTCTTTGGTTTAAATGTTTAATTATTAATAGTATAAAATTAAAAACTTCACACAGTAACACTCACTAACAAACGACAATTTTTGGCTTTGTAATACACCGCCGAATCACAATTCTTAGAAAATGACGCGCACGCATAGAGATATCGTGCACGTAAATTCACAAGTAATGAACTTATGCACTCGGACGTTAAAATACTCAAACAACAAATCATGGCAATCTAAGAAAGAACCGATATTAATATAGAAATCTGTAATATTATTATGGAATCTCTGATGTTTTATGTGTATTAAACGCACTGAGTGGATTTGTCAAGTTTTGATCACAAACGCTATTTTCGTCATTTAATTTGTATAGGATATGTTAGGTTTAGATTAAAAATAGCCAGAAATTCAGATATGTTTAGGGTTGAATACTGATGTACGATATATAAGTCGATTTTTGTTTAAAATGGATTTGTCAAGTTTTGCAAACGAGCTCCTCATATATAGATTTGAACTTCATTGAAACGCGCTAAATCGTGATTTTTGTCTCATATCGATATCTTTAAAAATTGAGAAGCTATAGCCAATCAAAGTTGAAATCATCATAGAGTTTTACGTGTTTTTTTAACACGCGTTACGAGTACTTTCCATACCGAATAAAAAAAGATCCGTCTAGGAATCCATAGAAAATTTAATGCCATAAACGATGATTTTTGCCTTCTATTAGGCAATTTTTCATTCAATTCGCTTAGACTTAAATGCCTATAATTTAAAAATGTCTCAAGTTATCGAGAAAGGACAAAAATCATCGTTTAGGGCATCAAATTTTCTATGGATTCCTAGACGGATTTTTTTTATTCGGTATGGAAGGTACTCGTAACGCGTGTTAAAAAAACACGTAAAACTCTTAGATGATTTCAACTTTGACTGGCTATAGCTTTTCAATTTTTAAAAATATCGATAGGGGACAAAAATCATGATTTAGGGGGTTCTTTGCTTAATGAAAATGTGTATTTTCAATTTAAAATTCGATGAAGAACATAATAAATAAAGCTATTGAAAAGGACATTACGTTTTAACATTATTGGTTTCCAAGGCTACAAAAAGCGCGTGTTTTTCAAGAAGCTGTAGCGCGCTTACTATTCGTACCACACAAAATTTTGGGGAACGAAAATTGTAGGAAATGTCATCCTATTTAAAACATTACATAATGAAAGAATCGCTTAAGTCGACCGTTTCTGAGATATTTCGAAACTGGCTTCCGAAAGGCTTGCAAAATTATAGTTAAGAGGGGGTGGCGGGGGAAGCACAGGGTGAATAACCGGGCGCTTTTGTGAAAATACATGTCTAAAGGTGTTCTACCACCTGTGAAAAATCCAGCTCTATGGGAATTATTTGTGACATAAAACCTTTATTCCCCGGGCTATATTATGTGCAGCTTACCTGTTTACATACTGTATATTAGTAATTGGTTTATCTATATCTATGAAAACATAGGAATATACACAGTACACACGTCTAAGGTGATCTCGCAAAAAACTGACTGTAATTGATTATTAAACGATTGATCCCGAAAAAAACTGACTGTAATTGATTATTAATAAGCGGTTGAAAATATCCCACTGACTCCTATTTCTATTTAAAATGGGTAATCCGGCTTTTAGGGCAAAATGTTCGGCTAAATATAACGACGAGTCAGGCTTTCTATTTTTAGACCTGGCAATCCTATTTACATGTAAAAAAAATCAAAGCATGCTTGTTAGCTAACTAATTTCTTTCTATGAGAGATCAATTACTTAGAAACAAAAAAAAACAACTGACCTTTTATTTTCAAAATATCTACGAAACTACAAAGTTTAAAAAAAAACATTTTTAAAAAACTTTTTTGTTAAAATGAGTAGAATAGTAAATCGCTGTAAAAAGTATACCGTTGTAATAGAAAAAACAACGTTATAGCAAATAAATATATCTTGCACCGATTTTCGCCAAAAACAATAGGGCTCTTCCTTTTTATATGTCAAACATCCTACCAAAATTTGGTTCAAACAAACAAACAGACGAACAAACTTTTTCTGAAAATATGTTTTTTGGACTCCGGTGACCTCCAAACGAAAAAATATTGTAAAAGCAAAAAGTGAATTTTGACTCAAATTAGTTCCATTCCCCACTTGTGATGCTGGAATGCTAAAACATAGATAATATAAAAGTTTTATTTTATTTTTTGAAATTATTTTTAAAATAAATTTCTAGATCTAAAAATTCCAAAATATTTACATTTGGTATGAAAAAATAAAAAATTATAAATGGACACGGTATGTTTTAACAAATAATAAAATTGTATTACATAAAAAGTTTCACTTCTTCCGAGTGTGAGCACGACACACCTGATCTTTTTTGTATACATAATATATGTCATTATTAAAGCAACCTCCTCCTCGGTAAACCGGCCATTTTGGGAAATTTATGGGATAAACTTTACTTTTTTTTTGTAATCAGCATCCTCGAAAATGGGGGGGGGGCGTTCTAACTCAGAGGATAGATGAAATCTCTTTTCCATCCCCTGGGAGGTTAGAATCGACCCCCCAAGGGTAGTCACGGTCATCTCCCTACCATAATTCTTCTTACTTTGTTATATATCCCAGTCAAACCATTAACAATTTCCATCAGAAACCATGCTGTCGCGCTTCCGTGCGCAAAAACCGAAATTTGGGCACGGAAAAAACTTTTTTTATATGATAATAGGGTTCAGCGACTTCGACAAAAGGAGAGGAGTTGGTCTTGCAGGTTCCCGAATTATTTACATACTAGTCCGACTCATTGACTCCACTATATCATTTTTAGGGATGTAATTGTGTCCGTTACAACAATTTATCGAACTATAAAAGACAGCAACGAAGAAGGAATACTTTGTGTAAACCATCCAAAAAGTGGACGCCCCAAAATTTTGCCTACACAGATTGTCGAATGGTAAGAAGAGCTGATGACATCTATTAATAGAATGCCTGGGAAGTGAAGCATTTAGATTAAAATCCTTATATTAATCGTTGTCTTCCAAAATTGGCTGCTTTTATTAATAAGCATATCATAGTAGGGAGGCTAAGACTCTATGCAACCTTGCATTTTTTCCTGCTGGGATGAAACTTGGCACAATTCAAGTACATACCTTCTAACAGGGTAAAACACAGTACCTAAACAGTACCACATTATACGCGGGTAAAGCTAGTATATTTTATTAAAATAAAAATTAACCCACTGGTGCGAGAGAGACCGTTCAGTTTTTAAAAGACGAATTTGACTTCAAAGCATACACAAGGCTACAGAGAAGCGGTTGACGAGAGATCAGCTGCTTGTGGTGAGAGAGCGCGCTAGTCGGTCTACGCGAGATGATAGAGAGAGCGAAGAGATTTGGAATTGAGCGTGCAACACGAAAGAACGAACGAACAGATATGTCGGTTTGATTTTGTCAGATCTGGCGTAGCTTCGGCTATGATAGGACATAGTTTTTGAACGTGCATATTTTTTTGAGAAATACAACGAAATGTTACGATTTTTTTCTGGAAAAACACAGGTTACGTGCAAAATAGATTTCATACAGGAACGGTGAAATAGTGTAGTTGTGATTAGGGCTAAATTAGTTCTCTGGATTTAAGCAGTTCTGTCTGCGCAGTGATAATGAGGTCCCGACGTAATATTACCTATTCCCGATTGATTCCCTAAACTTGTCTGGATTCTGTTGTCGTACGTGTGGTTTGCTAGTAGTTTTGTCGTTGAATTAGGTAGAAAATATAGTGTATTGGATTTAGTGTCTTGGGTCTAGTTTGGATTTAAACGTTACATTCCCGTTATCCCGGCTTCAGAATAATCCTATTCTGGATGATTTTACGGTGTGGTAGTTCTTGGCTAGTATAACAACGTGTTATTCAGATCGTTTAAAGATTGACGAACCGTCGAAAATTTTATATTGTATACTAAGACTCATGCAAGTTGTCTGCGACGTCATCAACTCCGTGTTTTCTTACGATTAACTGTGTTTCTCGAAAATCATCGTTTCGTGTCAAAGATCGAAACTTAACGAATTACTAACGTCCCGAAATCTTTATTTTTTTGGTATTTATTTAATGCACATATTTTCGTTCCGTCAATAACGTAACGATTTAATGTGAAAATTCTAAAATTAGATTGTCAGAATTATTTGTCGAGCGACAAAACAAAAACGTCGAAGTGTTTGCCAGATCTTAACCTTTTTTGAAGAGTTAATTACCGAATGAAAATTACAGTCGAAAGCGGATCCACCCCTCCCGATTTTCGACTCTTATAAATGATATTTCCTCCGTGTTTTTTTATGTTTTTTACAGGTACCGTGTTTAGTGTAGCGACCGTGAAGGTGTCACTTTATTTGTTTCGTTTCCTGGTTTTAACTTATGTGTTTCTTGTTTTCCTTGGATTACTGACTCTGAGCTGGATGCTTCCAGCATATTGCATCTGAATTATTTCAGAAGAGTTTTCATTTAATTTCAGTTCACTTATCCCTTTATTTTATCTTTGATCTTTGGGAAATTCTACCACTGTGCCCACTCGCTCGGAAAGCTTGTGAGTACAAGTGTGTCCAATAGTCCTGGCGTCCTAGCTATCTTTTAGCCGAGCAAATATTGGACACTACAAATCCCTATCCAATGACAAGATCCCAAAGATCCGTGTAACGTTTTCGTACTTTCGATGTGATGTTTCTTTTTTAGTGTATTTGCCATAATATGGCACATACACTATTGGCGTCGGTCGGATGGCGGGACCTAGGGGTCGGACCAAAATTTCTCGACGTTTCATAGCCTCCTGAACAATTTGGCACCATTTTTAAAAATGTTTATATATATATGTATGTATATATTTATATATATATATATATATATATATATATATATATATATATATATATATATATATATATATATATATATATATAAATATATACATACATATATATATAAACATTTTTAATATATATATAATATATATATATATTATTATATATATATATATATATATATATATATATATATATATAATATATATATATAATATATATATATAATATATATATATATATATATATATATATATATATATATATGTGTGTGTGTGTGTGTGTGTGTGTGTGTACACGATAACTCTCGACAGACTTAATCGATTGAAACGAAATTTGGTACACACATTGGAACCCATCACCGCAAGAAGCCTATTTAAAATGGGCCCGATCGGACCATTTTCAGGGTTGTATTTAGGGGTTCCAAAAAGTTTTTGGGCCCAAAAATACCGAAAAATTTGTCAGAATCGTTTCAAAATTGAAATTTTACTCTTTAGTAAAGATTAAAATGTGCTGCTAAAATTTTAATAAAATCGGCCCGACAGGACCGGACTTTCAAATTTTATGAAAACACTAGTTTGTTGATACGGATTTACTTATGGAAGGGTGTATTTAATTGGGTGTACTGATAAAATCCATGTCTAATATTGAAATTTAGAAAAAATTAATTATTTTAAGGGATGTATTAAGGGGTTAAATTTTTTATTTTGTCAAAAAACAAACTTAAGTTTACATAATAATGCCACAATGCCTGTATTAGCAAATACACTATATTGTCGGCAGGGTTTGGCACTGCGACCCGAGTTTTTTATTGGTTACGAATTAACGTGTCGTTACTAGCGATTACGTTCATACGATTAACACTTATTCGTAATTCTTTCTTTTCTTTTCTGTTTTGTGCCAAGTGGAGGTGGTCGGATTTTAAGAAAAATTATTAACAAGTTTCCGTTACGGTGTCACGTGCTTGCTTTTCACCGACCGCGTTTTCCCTTTCTTAGGGGGTGAAAAACCGAATCTCACTGGATTTCTTTCTCCCTGTCTCTCAGCTGAGTTGCTTCTCCGAAACAACTTAACCGACTAGGTTCAGAAATCAATAAATCAGCAGTTACGAACAGATTGTGGGAGAAGCCTTTCTTATTGCGGGAAATTGAATACCCGATTGTCAACGAGGTCCCACGGCATTGTGGTTGATGCCTTGCTTAAATACCTTGCTTATATTATATATTTTTTTTTTTATTCTTTTGCGATATGCTGATAAATGCCCCACTTATTTTATGTTGTGAATTTATTGATGTGTGTCATTCCTTTCAGGATATTTTGGTCTATCCGTGAACTGGAATGGGTTCGTTAGATTACGTTAGCTGGGGAAACCGAATCTAAATTCTTTAATCCACCGGGCCTCCGCTTTCCGCGTGTGTAATAATGTATTGACTTAGGAATTTGATTACCCTAAACACGTCTATCCGATTTTAACACTCCTTATGTATGTGTGTTTTAATATGTGCGTATATCGCCTATTTCAGGATATTTGGTCTATCCGTGAACTAGGGTGTGTCTGTTAGATCACGTTAGCTGGGGAAACCGAATATAAATTCTTTAATCCACCGGGCCTCCGCTTTCCACGTGTGTAATAATGTATTGGTGTTTTTTACTCGACTGTGAAAATCTCAGGAAGCCGATAGAACCTCCGTGAGATTCCGGTCTCAATCCCTGGGATATCGCCTCAGGGGAAAAATTGATTTCTCGATTTCAAGATCCCCGTAGGGCCGACACCTTCAATCTTTGACCTATGTCGAGTAATGAATTTGCATAGCGTCTAATACGCCCTCGCAATTCTTGTCTAATTGTATTTCAAAACACCAGCACCTCACTTATTGACGTTGATCTAAATAATATACTTCCTGAAAAGAAAACTCAAACTTACTACAAATAACAAACTCTGGACGCAAATGAATATTGCTTGGGTTCCTTTATTAACAAAATATTCCTTCTATTATTTTTATTCAACAGGATTTTATCATCAATATCTGAAAAGTCACTTATTTATAGATTTGTATTATTAATTTAATATAATACGAGCATTCTCAAACCTTTTTTACTCCTTTCTCAATAATTTATTTATTTAAAATAATATTATTCAGTTAGTCGTGATAGCATCAATTATTTCAATCAAACTAATTTTCAGTAAGTAAAAAATGTAATTATTCGCTTCAAAATTTTTTCAATCAGTTATAATTGTGAATTTAATTTATTTCAAAATTTTGTCAGTCATTCATTTCGAATTAATTCGTTTATTCAGAAATATTTCAATCAGGCGTTAAATAATTTAATTATCCTCCGAGTTCACTTTCACGATGCTTCTTCTATGAAATTTGAACCAATAATAATCACTCCATGGTACGACCCCTACTTATATAGTTTCGAGTTGCTATGTATCTTGTAACCGCCTCTGTGACTTTCGAAATATTCTTAACCCAAGTTAAGTCACAAGTATGCGTGGCTTTTTCATTATTGCAACCGATTTACGTCATACGTCGTTTTTAACACCGCCGCATTTCTCAGCTAGCCTGATAATTTACTACTATTTTCGAAACCATAGTTTGAAATATTTCTGTTAGTTGTTTTATTAATTATTTCTGACAATGACAGTTATTGTCATTTGACTGAAGAATATCTTATTTTTATAATTATCAATGTTATCAGGGACTTCGCAATATTTTAAGGTATGCCAAAACCTGTCTTATTACAACGGATACAAAAAATATTTTGGTATTGAGTGGTCAGTGGTCGGATTTTTAAGCCCAATCTGGGGCATTTTTATAATAACATCAATTCAATAATGGTGAACCATGGACTCACGTCCCAGCGCCGCATGAGCTAGCCGCGCTCTGAATTTATTCTGGTTATTATAACCGTTCACCAATAGAGTTTAAACTCTAACAAAAAATCAAGTTATAACCTATAAGTAACATTTAAGAAGTGGTGACCCCCCCTTCCCGGCCGGACGTGCAGGAGCCGGTTGCCTACTGTTCAGCGGCAAATTAGTGCATTTTTTCAAATAACAGTCTACATCTCAGGAAGAAATCGTCCGACAGCAAAAATGAGGATACCGTTGAACTTGACAGACACAGGGCAACATTTCTGGACCAGAATTTTATCACCACCCCTGGACACAGGGGGCGTCCCTAGGTTGGTATATTCAGAGAAAAAACCACTGAAGATAGAAACGTAAAACTGAAATTTGAACAAGAGGTTCCTTTTGTGACAAAAATACCCACTAAGAAGTGATTTTTCGAAATTCAACCCCAGAGGGGGTCAAAAGTGGGTGTAGAGTTTTTTGGCAAAATGTTCATATCTCACGAATCGTTAAGGTGAGAGGTATTGAATTCAACATACTAAGTCTTCTTTAAAAATAAGCAAACCCGTGTGCCATCATTTTTTTTAAATTCAACCCCTAAGGGGTCAAAAAGGGGTGTATTGCACAGTGAGTAAGTTGAGTAAGTAACTTGAATTCAATACCTCTCACCTTAACGATTTGTGAGATATGAACATTTTGCCAAAAAACTCCAGATTTAAATTCTTACCACTACGCTATAGTCACTATAGGGATTGGTTGAACCGACCCAATTTCATTTGTGCCAAAAGACAACCCATCGGTTCTTTAGGAGAGGCCAAAGATTTTTGGACTTTCCTTAGTTAAATGATTGGCGACAATGGCTAGGAAACTCAAAACGAATAAGAACTCCGTCGCAGAATTTTCCAATAGATTAATAATTAAATTGCTGTTAATTTGTCCAAGAACGTCCGCGACATGTGAAGGCAAAATTGTGTTTAATAAATTATCACTTTAGAGTTTAGATGCAAGAAAGTACTAAAAATATTTTTTAAATAAAATTGAAAACGAATTAAATACATGTATTTGAAAATTTTCTCAAAACTTTTGTTACATACAATGATACATTAGGCAACAATCGTTTTATAATACAGTCTAAAAAGACATATTATGGATAATTTTATCCGGAGAGAGAATGTCAATACGAGCAATAGTTAATTAATTGTCAACTGTATCAAATAGATTTTTATATAACACATGCACGCTTTTAGTGTTTTTTCGTATCAGTTTTGCGGACTTTAAATGGCCGTTTATTGACAAGTGACGTCATGATCCATTATGAAACGCTTTTCGATGAATAATGGAAAAACATTTGAAAAACCCGTTATCTAATGAACTTATGTACCTCTTTTCGGTGTTATAAATGAAATATGGTTACTATGGTAACGAAGTGATTAAATATTGTATCGAGCCCAATGTTTTTATTATGAGATGTACTTCTGTCAGTGACATAAAATTATTCAATTAAAGTCTAAAACCATGCATGTGTTATATAAAGTATAGTGTGCAACACGTGTGCTAAATATTTATGCGTCAGGCGCGATGTTTTCAGCACTCGTATTCGGTTCGCGATGCTCACTCGCCAAGGCTCGTGAGCGCTCTCCTACTACTCGTGCTGAAAACATCGCGCCTGACGCATAAAGATGTATTTAGCACACTAGTCACACAATATACTATTATGATCAATTCTGTATATTATGTTTATATTTATGTATATTATACAGACATACACGTGTGTGTGTCCATACGTTTAAGCGAAGACAGAGATAGATCGCTGCCTAACAACAACTAACTTCTTGGTCGGGGAAGAAACAATATCTTCGAGATTAAAAACGGATGTGTTGGCTCTTTCATCTTCCATCACACATTCATTTCTCATCTCTCTTTCTTATATGCACACTCTTTCTACACTCTATTGTGTTCTCGTTCGGAAATAGACACGCGCCTAAAGTGCCGTGTCCCAATGCAGCTAGCAAATGAATTGGCGAATAGATAGTGTGAGTTTCTATTTCAAAATGACATAAATGGTGACAGCCATTTTAGTGGATTTTTTTAAAGTGAGACTTCTTAGCTCGCGGTAACGCAGAATTTTGTGTCACTGAAATTGGTGACGGAAGTGACGTCACACGTACGTTTAAAAATACTATTGATTTGTAAAACGATCACGTGACGTCACTGACACATACTATAGGCACGGTCACTCCGTTCGTATAATCAGGGACAGCCTTTTTTGCGGCACGCGTCGTCTCCATGGTGAAAATAGTAACAAAATATAAAAAGATCAATTACCATGTTAATTTTTTTTAAATGAAGTTTGAGATCTCTTTTATGCATAAAAGTTGGTCTGTCAGCGAAACAATGTTTTTTACTATGACAGATTTATATTTTTATGCACCGAGACCACGTTTTTTTGTTAAAAAATGTGGTATTACCGTTTCCAACTAAAAAAATGTTTTATTTTCTATTTCCCATTTAAAGTCTTTAAACCCTTTTATACCGGGTGCTGATTTGCTTTGCGGGTAATAGGGATTTAACCCGTAAAATCAAACTATCGCGATTTCTTGCTTCCTTAATTTTTTTAGGAAAAATATCTTCAAATAAAAGTTTTAGTACATAAAATTCTGCATCTAAATCATTAAACAAAATTAATTTTGCATACTTTGTAACGGCAGAAATTTGATATGAAAATGTCAAAATTATCTCAAAAACAGATAGCGATAGCCATGGAACTTAAACAAAATGATTAGAAATTATTCTGACAGATAAAACGTCATCATTTTGTTCAATTTCCATGGCTATCGCTATCTGTTTTTGAGGTAATTTTGACATTTTCATATCAAATTTCTGCCGTTACAAAGCATGCAAAATTAATTTTGTGATTTAGATGCAGAATTTTATGTTCTAAAACTTTAATTTGAAAATATTTTTCCTAAAATAATTAGGGAGGTAGGAAATCGCGAAAGTTTGATTTTACGGGTTAAATCCTTATTACCCGCAAAGCAAATTAGCACACGGTATACTAAAATAGGTTTTTCATCGAAAAAATATTTTTTATGATGCAAACCTCATGCATGGAGGTTGCGGTTTCATAATTAAGTCTGACAAGGTAATTAACAAGAATGTTTTAATAGATAGGGGAGATCTCAAACTTTATTTTAAAACAAAAACTAAGAAGGTGTTATGAAGTGTACTTTCATGGAAAAAAATCAGTTATAACAAAAGGTCTGTCAGATGTTAATTAACAAAAACTGTCAGCTAGACAAATCTTTTTCAAAAATGATATATTATTTACCATAAATTGTGTAAATTACAAGCAGGTGTTTCTAAAAGTAATTTCATTTTTTTAAGCTAATTTCAAAAATTCATTAAAAATAACAATAAACAAATTTTACTTGTCTCCAGGGTGTAACATGTTTTCCAACCATTTTCACCTTTTAAATTTGAGGTGTTCTCTGGGTACCTTTTTATACGGTGGGAGCTTGAACTAAATTCAACCGCTTTTAAAAAAGGAATGCCCCTCTAGAATGATAAAATATTTTTTGCCTTCGTTTTACAATTCTTTTAATTCAGGGATGTCAAACTGGCGTAGTAGTCCTGTCCCTGGCTACACTTCTGTAGGAAAAGAGTGGGTACAGAGATTTTTTTCAGGAATGCTTAGTAGACATACCTCGCATTCTCGAATAAATTGACGAATATCCAAAAACATCCCTGGCACCAAAAACGACGAGAAATTGTTCTAAATGTTTTAATAACTCCAGGGCGAGCTCCAATAGTTGAATTATGAATGTGTTTTAACACAAGTCACAAAGCTCGTACTAATGCAGCAAGTCATAATCTTGATCTTGCAGTTGAGCAATATGTATCTTCAAATTGCGGATTGATTTCACTTATTGGATTTCTATATCCGGTAAATCTTCTTCTTAATTTTGATAATCAGAAAACAAACGAGATAAGCAATCGGTAGTATAGTTAACTTTACCTCTCTTATATGTTTCACTGTAAATTGAAAACAGCTTATTCGTAATAACCATCCTCCCACACGTCCTAGATTCCTGGGATGATCTATTAACCATCTTAAACACACATCGGTTTCTAAAATGAAAGATCGATGAGACAGGTATGATTTAAATCGCTCCATAGACCAAATACAAGCTAGAGCTTTCTGCTCATAAGTAGCATATTTTCTTTCAGCTGAAGTTAAAGTCTACTGGCGAATTGTATCGGGTGTAAACCGTCTTGAAATTCTTGTAGAAAACACTTCCGATATGTGTTTGACTAGGCATCAGTCTGACGAATTAAAGTTCTTTCAAAATCTGGAAATTTTAATACAGGTGGTTTCATTAATAATTCTTTCAATTCTTGAATTGCGTGCTTATGATCTTCAGTAATCTGGTACTTAACTCCTTTCTTCCTAAAATTATTTAAGGGAACCACTATTTGAGCATAACTTCGAGCATGAACTTCGAATAATCAGAAATCATACAATAAAAGATTGCAATTGTTTTAAATTTCTTGGAATTGGTATATTATAAATTGCCTTTACCTTTCCTTTAGTTTTTCTGAATCGACAGATATGCTAGAAGAGGAAACGATATGACCCAGAGAACGTAATTGTGACTAGGAAAACTTAATTTTTTCTGGATTCACTGTTAAATTAGCATTTTTAAGTCTATCTAAAGTTTCTTTCACGTGAAGAATATGTGAGTCCATAACCTTACTATAAATAAATAAATCATCGAAGAACACTATAACACTTTTATAACGTAAGTCTGCAAGGAGTTCGCTCATAAATCTGTTTAGTGCACTAGGTGATATTGACAATCCAAAAGGTGCTTTATGAAACATCCACTGCCCTTCTGAAGTTACAAAAGACGTTATTTTTTTTAACTCTGATAAAAAGCACTGTTTAAAGTAGTTGTCGTGCTATGGGCATAGTGTCAGAAAATTCTAAATTTTCGTATACTCATTAAGGATACTATAATACAAATACTATTAAAATTTGAAGTTGATTGACCATAAACTTAATTAAAGTTCGGATAATTAACACGGAGAGCATAGGAAAGGTTGTGTTTTTGACAAGTTTTTTAATTTAAAAAAAAAGTAACAGTCAGAAATTTTCAAAAAACTAACTTCATTGATGTTTTTGTTCTGAGTTTAAAAAAGAAAATCCAAAAATTATTGACCTTTTTATTGTTGAGATATAATAACGCAAAGTTCAAAAATTTATGAGAAAAGATTGACATTTTATATAATCCAAGCGAACAAACTAAGTGAAATATGTGTAACTATAAAGATAATTTGTCTGAAATCGACTTCCTTTTTATAAAGAGAATAGGAGAATACTAGGTTATTATTTCTCTGTCACTTTCTAAGTATGGACCCAACTATCCAACAATAATAACCCAGTCCTTTATTTCCCTTCTCTCCCGTTCTTTTTTTCCTTACTAGGTACTCCGATACAATAGATCTACGAGCGACCGCCTTCCCCACAAGTAGCGGCGGTATCAACGTGTATTATATACTATCAAAAATAACAAATGTTTACCTTGGTAACCATGGATATAAAGACCATACATAAAACATATGACGTCACACGCGTTCGAATTCTTTCGACACAAGTTAATTTTTAATTAAATACTAGCGGGCCGGTCCGGCTTCGCCCGGGTGCTAGGAATTTCCTGGGTGCAATACACTACTCACTCGCTTCGCTTGTTCGCTTGAATATTATAATTACATTACTCACTCGCTTCGCTCGTTCGCTCGAATTTTATTGATATCTACACTACTCACTCGCTTCGCTCGAACTAACTCACTCGCTTCGCTCGAACTTACTCACTCGCTTCGCTCGTTTGCTCCCGGGTGATATGAATTTATGATGAAATTATGATTTATTAATACATTACTCACTCGCTTCGCTCGTTCACTCCCGGGTGCTACTTAGTCTCGCTAAAACTCAAAAACGGCTTGACCGATTTTAATTTTTTCCCCTGCGTAGCTTTCTATTACTGAAAGAATTTTTAGAATCGGTTTAATATAAAGATTTCTTCTGTCCGTGTGTTTGTGACTGAACTCCTCCTAAACGGCTGGTTCGATTTTGATGACATTTTGGGTGTGTGATAAAGTTGATTCGAGGATGGTTTAGATTCAAAAATAAATTAAAATCGGTCAAGCCACGATCGTTAGTTTCACTAAAACTGAAAAACGGCTTGACCGATTTTAATGTTTTTTTAATCTAAACCATCCTTGAATCAATTTAATCACACACCCAAAATTTCATCAAAATAGAACCAGCCGTTTAGGATGTTGATTTTGTGTGTTTGTGACTGTACTCCTCCTAAACGGCTGGTTCGACTTTGATGAAATTTTGGGTGTGTGAATAAGTCGATTCGAGGATGGTTTAGATTAAAAAAAAATTAAAATCGGTCAAGCCACGATCGGTAGTCTTGCTAATGCTCAAAAACGGCTTGATCGTTTTTAATTTTTTTGAAATTAAACCATCCTCGAATCGACTTAATCACACGGCCAAAATTTCATCAAAATCGAACCAGCTGTTTAGGAGGAGTTCAGTCATGTACACACGGACAGAAGAAATATACAGGTGGCCCATCTTAAACAATGCAGTGAAATATCTCGTAAACGGTACAAACTATAAAAAAATGTTTTATACAAAAGTTATAGAGTATCAAGGGGGACAGAAGACTGTGATATCAGATTTAACATAGATGGTGCTGTCAAGGTCAGGCGAAGGTCAGCTTCGATTTTTTAATTGTAACAATGCATTTTTATTCCAGAATACGATACAGTATTTAATAGTGAACAGTAAATTATTAAGGTATATATGAGCTAAAGTTAATAAATATTGAGATATTTAGAAATTCAAGATCCAAGAAATTAGAACAACAGAAAAATTTCTTTTGCAGAGGCCAAGCGCAAATATCGAGAAACTGTCCCATCATTTACACGTTCTTTCGCAACCATCGCTGCCGCTCCAGTCGTCAAAGTAGACATGTCAACACAGACATGTGACATGTCTACACAAACTGAAGTGTCCCCATCATGTTCTAAAATTGTTGCCAAGAAACAAAATAAAAATAAAAATAAAAAAAGCCCAGATAGATCGAGATCGCCAGTAAAGAAGATTACGTCACCGGCAAAATCTCCGGTAAAAAAGAATAAAACAGTATCTCCGGTAAAGAAAACCAAGGTTATCTTGAACCGGGATAATAGTCATACTATGACTAATATGCGTACTCGCGTCGACCATAGCAGCAGTTTAGACTCTGCTATGGACGAAGATATATCCAGACCTCCTCATCATCGGTCTGATGCAACGAGGAAAAAAATGAGGTAGCTTTTTCTTCTTTATAATAAACATTCAATTTCTTACAGTGGAACATGAACGGTTTTTATTTCAGTGAATTAAAACTCCTCCTCAATGATCATAACGCTACTGCAATTATTGCTTTACAGGAAACACATTTGAAAGACACAAACACTCCGGTTCTTCGTGGTTTTACGATTTATCGTAAAGATAAACAATTCGTTGAACGTGCCAGTGGCGGAGTGGCAGTTTTAGTCCGAAATAATGTGTTTTCCGAAAATGTCCCCATACAATCTGACTTACAGGTCATCGCTGTCAGACTTTATGCGCCGAATCCGGTAACTTTGTGTTCAATATACATTCCTCCATCAGAACAACCGACACTTACAACCATTGCGTCTGTTATAGACCAACTTCCACGCCCCTTTGTCATCATGGGGGATTTTAATGCCCATAATCCCACTTGGGGTTCTAATCGTGTGGATGCTCGTGGAAGGCTAATGGAGACGTTGATTCTGAATCAAAACTTGGTTGTGTTGAACACAGGTTCCAATACACATTTCTCGGCTGCTAATGGGACATTTTCTGCTATAGATCTTACTCTCTGCTCTTCGCCCCATCCTGTGAATGGGAAGTGAATTCCGATCCTTGTAGCAGTGACCATTTTCCAATCATTTGTCGGCTTCTTTCATTCCATGTGGATGTAAGACGCTCCACGAAGTGGATAATAAAAGAAGCCAATTGGTCACGATTCCAAGAAGTGTTAAATGTCGACGAAATGAACTTTGGCAATGTGGAAGCTGCTGTAGAGCATTTCACGGATGCGGTCATCGAGGCGGCATTAGCTGCAGTTCCACGCACGTCAACGACACCGCGACGTGTACCCGTTCCCTGGTGGAATGAGGCTTGTCGGAATGCCATCCGTGAACGTCGAAAGGCTCTCCGTCATTTCAAAAATAATATGACGGATGAAAATCGTATTATTTTCATGCAAAAGCGTTCCATTACCAGACGTATCATAGCAGAGAGTAAGAAGCAGTCATGGAGTGAGTTCGTTTCCACTGTAATAAGTTCTACTCCCGCCCGCGAAGTGTGGGAGAAAATTCGGAGGATCTCTGGCAAACAGAGTTTTAATTATATTTCTGGATTGGTAATGGGAAATGACATAATTACGTCGCCTGATGATGTCGCCGATCACATGGGTTCATGCTATGCAAAAGTTTCGAGTTCCGCAAACTATCTAGAGGTTTTTTCTGCTCAGAAAAATCAAACATAACAAATTGCATTAAACGTTTCCTCACAAAATGAGGAGAACTACAATGCACCCTTCTCCTCGTGGGAACTACAGTCAAGTTTGCATGATTGCCATGATACTTCTCCAGGATCTGACAATATTCATTACCAATTTTTGAAAAAGCTACCTCCCTCCGGATCTATATTCCTTCTCAAGATGTATACTTTAATCTGGTACACCAATACGTTTCCTACCGCTTGGTGTAATTCTATTATAGTGCCGTTGTTGAAGCCCGGTAAAGACCGAAAACAAGCATCAACTTATCGTCCTGTTTTCTTGACTAACTGTTTATCAAAACTCCTCGACCTTGAAAAGGCTTACGACACAACATGGCGGTATGGAATACTCCGAACACTACATAATTGGAGTATCAGAAGACATCTTGGGAATTTTATAAATAATTTTTTATTGGAGCGAAGTACGACAACACCAGAGCTTTATCGCCAGCTTTTTTTGGCGTGGCTGAATCAGAATCGAGACTATCGTTCCGTTTACACGGATGGCTCGAAGTCTCTCGACCGAGTTGGATGCGCGTTCGTCACCGATAACGATAGTGTTGGATACAAGTTGTCACAAGAGTGCAGTATTTTTACTGCAGAGTTATATGGAATCTTGCAGGCCTTGAGACATGTTCACGGTCCGCACAAATATGTTATTTGCAGCGACTCTTTGAGTGCTCTACAGGCATTGCAGCGTTCCTATCCCAGCCACTCTCTTAATTTTTTTTTTTTTTTTTTTTGAGTTACGTGCGCAGCGACTAAGGCTATGTGCACGAGTCTATAATATATAAGGTAAGTATAATATACGTATATGTCTCTATTATTTGTTAATTTATTCTAGTACGTCACATTTGTTAAATTATATTTTTTCTTTTAGGTTAGTTAGGTCCAAGAATTTCAGCACTTTTGATACACTGGGATCGTCGTCGCTTAGTATTTCTTCGAGTGAGTTTGGTAAGTTCACGCAACTTCTTTCATATCTATATCTAGGGCATGTTATTAAGATATGTTCAATACTGAGAGATGTATTGCATTCTTCACAGTTTGGGGGATTTTCTTTTTTCCTTATGTATGAATGGGTAAGGTTCGTGTGTCCTATTCTTAATCTGGTCAGAACGGTTTCATTTCTTCTAATTTTCTGTGACGAGGTATTAAATTTTTTTGTATGATGCTTTATTTTTCTTAGTTTGTTGGTTGTGGTGTTGAGCCAGATATTCTCCCATTCTTTGAGAGGAACCGCCCCTCTGTGAGACGTGTGACACTCGTGTCACCGTTTCGCATATTTTAATAGAGTGTGCCCAGTTTAGGGACACACGACAGCAGATCGGATTGTCAGGTGATCTGTCGGTTGTTTTAGGAAATGATCCTGACAATGTCGATCTGCTGTTTCGATTTTTAAATGAAATCGGTCTTGACCGGCTAATTTGATTTTATTTGTGTACATTTAGGTCCCTTTACAGCCTTTATGGTTTTTCTTTATATCTTTCTTTATATATTACTACATTATATTATGATACATTTTATTTGTAGCTATAATTGTTTTACTTTGTTGTTGTGTGTCAATTTTTGATTTTGCTTTTGTTTTTATTTACATTTATTGTTTTAGACGCTAAAAACCTCGGTTGTCGAGCGTCTATAATTTAAAATTCATTAATTCCCAAGAACTGAAAAATCTTTTTTATAGACTATTTTGTACATTGTGGGGAAAAAATGTTTAAGGGTCGCGAAGGCTTTTGCAATTTTAAATTAGGGTCATGATCAAAAAAGTTTGGGAACCCCTGAACTAAAGTGACAGAATGCTTCAAAGGGAAATAGTAAGTCGTTCGAAAATGTGTCACTGTGCGAGTAATTGTTAACACAATCCGCCGCGATAGAGGAAAGTTTAGGGTTAGAATCCCTACGGTGACATAGGTTTGAAAAATGATTTTTTCCCATGTTGAAGCATTATGTTACGTCATACCAAATGGGTGTTTGAGTTTCATATACTAATGCACACATAAGCATTAAACAAATTTCTGGTATATTAAAGAGTTATTAATATTGTTCACGTGGACTAAAGTAGTTTTTGTAAATTATGCCTATATTATGCGTTAGCTGTTATCATATTATAACTAATTTAATGTTATATGTTTAACTCTTGCATCATGTGACATAATTATTGTGTTTATGGCTACTGTCTGTGTATGTATGTATGTCCGGGTTACGCTCTACACCTGGATTGGATAGGAAAATTTAGTTAAACGAGGTATCCGTTGAATAGTCTTGACTCCTTAAATGCTCTAGAATATTGCAATATGTAACCGCCATCAAATTAATGGTCTTGACGAGTCGATTTCAAAAAATATATATTGTACATAAATATACACATGCTTCAATAAAAAAAACCGTGTTTATCACTCTTTATATGTGGGTATGTGTTCGTAATATGTTCAGTGGCGTATTTGATCATGATGGCACCCTAGGCCCGTACTGATATATCGCCTTTCTTGTAACGTCAAAGTATATAATATATAAATACTTTTAAAAAATCACCACGATCGAATAATATTACTATACTGTTAAAAATATATTTGATTCATTCGTCTTAATTATTGTATTGGTTTCTTTTATATTTAAAGACTTTAAGGTTTTTCAAAATCTATTTAAACTATTCACTCATGTTAAACTTCAAAAGTGGTCTCGAATTGCATGAAACAACAAAAAATTTAAATAAGAATGATTAAAAAAATTAATCAGTTTTCTAGAGGTCACCCTACAGTGGTACAAGTAAATATAGTAAAATAATATTTTTTACTAATAGATACGTTTGGTTTTTATTTTCAATAGAGTGTAACAAAATTTATAGAAAATATACTATACATAATTAAATTTCGTAATTACTATCACTAATATATTCTTATATTAAAAATGTTTCCACATATTATGAGTTATTTTTTCCACATATTAGTTATTTTTCCACAGTGTAACAGTGAGAGAGAAAATAATAAAATTCAATCTCACAGATGACGAAAAAATTATTTTATTTATTGTAGATTATAGACACGTCGACACTTAGGTTATTAGCGTCTTAAATTACATTAAATAACAACTAACTTAAAACTAAATAACATCACAAAACATTCATAAGCGCAGGTGGGATTCGAACCCACGACAGTCTAGTCTAGAGGCTAGTACCAAGTACGCTATCAACAGTTGACGGAAAACTTAACCAATTTTGACTTTCCAGCGCCCGGGAAAAACGTTGAGGTTCAGACGCCTCCTTAATTTTGCCGCCCCTCAAACAATAAATAAATCATTAGTGACTATTTTATATGTATAATTTATATTTCAAAATTCAGAAAATACTACATCTATTGAACAGATCTGAACTTAATTAGTAATTAGACAAAAGAGTTACTGTAACGTAATTGTTAAAGAGTAATCACCTTTCCTTAAACGAACCAACTATATATTCACTTTTAGGCATTGTTTTGAGGGTGAGTAGAGTATGTGAATGGGCACCAAGAAACAAGCAAGGGAACAACAGTGACAGGTGTCAGGGGATGAAATTGAAAAAAATAACTGAACGATATTGTCTCAAAAATTTTACTACACTTTCCTTTCAAAGTCAGCAATTTACTTGACAGAAAATAAATAACAAAGGCGCATGTGTGTTCATCCAAATAAAGTATAATATTTTTCAGTTGATGTTTTTCATTTTTGCAGTCCCTATTGACATATATTTTAAAATTATGAAATTTATCAAAGCAGACGGTCGTTTTCTTCCGTTTCTTTCAAATCAACTGTCAACATTGAAAACATTCACAATTTTGTAGTAAGTTATGAGCCATATAAGACCTATTAGTCTGTTTGTGAATTTTATATTTATCGAACACCCCTTCTTACTAGAGCACTCCGCGTCAAGTGTTTCCATTTTTTTCGAAAAGTACTATCTTGAAAAAAATACTTCTGTAGGGTGGCCATGTACAAATTTTTGAAATTTTTCGACACATTTAGAGAGCATATGGATATAGGTCTATAATCCTTACATGGGAGTTTATTGAACAATCTTCTTACTAGAGCAATCAGCGTCAAGTGTTTCCATTTTTAGTCAAAAGGTATATTTTGATAAAATTGCTTCTATAGGGTAGCCGCTTTGAATTTTCCTAATTTTTTTGATGAAGTACGATAGTCCATCAATTGGTCTACAACCTCGATGTGCCAATTTAATATTTCTTGAACACTCTTTATATACTAGAGCGTTTCCCGTGAAAGGTTTATATATTTGCTGTATTTTAAAAAAAAAATAATGGATTTTCGAAAAGCGGCAATTTTTAAAGGATAAACTTTTTTTACTCACTACTAGAAACTCAATGTAAAAAAAATCATGAAAATGCATCCACTATAATTCTGTTCCAAGGTTTTTGATTTTTGATTCTAATTGAACTCCACTATAGCTAAATTTAATTTTCGTAGATAAGGGTAGGTTCTACAGCCTTAGTATTGCTTTCATTCGATCAGCATCCAAAAAAACAGAAAATGACACCCCACTTGCCAAATGAAGCAAATTTGGTTTGGGTCCCCCCCCCCCAAAAAAACTTTTCCCCGAATTGAACTTTTATGGGCTCTTCGGATTCTTGATTCTTATGCCAAAGAGGACTTATAACCAAAATTTCATGAGGGGAGGAGTTTTTTCACTATTAAGGTGATTTTTACTTCCCACCTCTACTATGGTAGGGAAGTAATGGATTTAGTCCGAAAAAAATATTTCGAGATTTTAACAGATCTTCACGTTTTGAGACCCTAGCAATCGTTTAAGATCATTTTCTGACTGATGTCTGTATGTGTGTGTGTGTGTGTATGTGTGTGTGTGTGGTCAATTTTTCGCCTTCGATATCTTAAGAACGGAACAACATACGGGCATGCCGATTGTTCTATTGTGTTTATCAGCCTTTAACTTAGATCTGATTAGATTTTGAGTCAAATCGGTTCAGTTGATCCTGAGATATTCAAAAAAACGTCCTCACTGTCAGTATTAATATAGGTAAAAAAAAAATATAAATGAATTCTAGATGTTATAATATGAAAAAAATGTAAATGTTTTTTTTCTCTAAAATGTATAGTTTTTGAGAAAAAAAATATTTTAATAAAAAAAATAAAAATTGTACGTAAATCAAGGTAACCATGATTTTTGCTATATTAAGCTAGCCATCAGTAGATCACCAAACAAAAAAGAGGGCCATGCTTTTTTCAAAGAATAAAAATTAAATTGTGTTTTAAAGACCACCAACAGCTAAGGTTATTTGGGCCTAGTCAAAGAATAAAAAAAAAAAGAGTGTTTATTTTTTGCAAATATTTACTAGGTGGGAAGTATAGGACTGGTCATCAGTCGAATTTTTTTGCTTTATTTTACCTGTATTATATGTGCAGCTTTTCTGTTTACATACTGTAAATAAAGACTTTAATAAAATAGGTAAAATATAAATAAACTCAGTTAAATTGGTTAAGACCGATGTGATTAAAAAAGCGAAACAGTAGATCGACATTGTTAAGATCATTTCCTAAAATCCGATCTGCTGTCGTGTGTTACTAAACTAAAGTCAAGTGTAATTTTTTTAGCAAAATGTCTTTTAAGTGGTGAATCGGACATTTTTGTATCAAGCACTAACATCACTGTTAATATTATTACAAATGTTTGCAAAAACCGCAAGTTAATTGATTAGTTTATAAGATTTTGAGAGGTTTTTTTGCGTTTTACTCAAAACTACTTACACAGTGAACTAAAAAAAATTAATAGCGTATCAAAAATACCATTTTGATTTAACTGTTACAGCTTTTTGGAACCACATTATCACAATAATTTCACTGAAATACGCACACAATCAATCATGGAATTTGTCGGCATTTGTGCACCTTTTAAGGACACACCTAAACTTACAATACAAATCATTACGTTATCTGCTATGATGAAACTTGCATAACAATAGATATTCTAACAATAGGACATAACCAAACACAAGTCCCTAAAAAGAGGTAGTATTGTGAAAATTAAAATACATTTTCCTTCAACACATTCCAATTACGTCCCCCGCAGCTTTAGACATTCACGCAATGACTGGGGGTGTTGTAATAATGTAACCGAGCAGGGGATTTATTTCTGCCAACAAACCGGTAGGTATCTACTCACTATGCTGGCAACCATGCTGTTCGCTAAGATGCTTGTAACATAATATTATATAGACGATCTAATTATTTTATAAAATCGGCACATCTCCATTTTCTTAATAATTTTGTAAATATCAGACTTCAAAAACTCAGTTTAATAAACGTCATCAGAATCTTATAGATTTACAAAAACTTGAAACTGTAAAAAATAGCTGAGTGGAAAACAATATGATTGAAAGCATGTAACATTTCAGCAAGATGGTCGGTAAAGGAAGCGTTCTGGGAAATTGTTGAATGAACAAACAAGTGATGCACATCATCCGATAAGGATTTAATTGCACTTCCCCTTTCACTCTATCTAGTCCTTAATCTGAATCTTCTTATGAGCTCCCGAAGATTGACGACTAGATTTTCTTGTGGAATTAATTTCCTTTACATAGAATGCTGTTTCCTAGAGACATCCTGTAGGTGCAGTTATAGGTGTCTACAATCGAGCAGGTACACATACCGACGGCACGATGCGACGCGGCACGGCGTATAGTCTACAGTAGCTGCATAATATATAGGTATGTCCTCCCGAACGTAATTATTCATGGTATTTGCATAAACATGACGCATGCTGATTTTGGAAGTAATAAATATCTACCTTAATATGCACGTTATGTACTACAAGCACACGGTATGTATAAAGACCATCTATATTGTACCTATCACACTTAGTTATAACCACCGACTGAATAACCATCAAAAACAATTCTTGTAAAAATAAGGCCAAGTCTCGCGATCGCGTAGCAGCAAAAAGTTATGAGATCTAATTGAGCCAAGTTCAATTAACTGTAAGAGAAAAGTAGTGAAATTTAAAACTTGACTGAATTCAAACTTCGCTAAGACAATAAAAGACGAATGGCTAAAGCGCTAGGCCATGAAGTGGAACTTTGAACTTAGCCAAGTTTTCAATTTCACTACTTTTCTCTTACAATTAATTGAACTTGGCTCTATTAGATCTCATAACTTTTTGCTGCTACGCGATCGCGAGACTTGGCTTTATTTTTACAAGAATTGTTTTTGATTGGGTTTAAATTTTTTCTGTAGAATGTTGTTGCTTATACACTAAATCTAGGCATAATGGGGAATATCAAAGATTTTTTTTAATTTCACCACCCCCTTTTAGGGATTGGAGGGGGAAAACATAGATTTGTTAATTGTCTTGTTACTTGTACGCGAAACCTAGCCTGCATACCAAATTTCAGCTTTCTAGGATTACGGGAAGTAGTACCCCAGATTTTTAATGATCGGTTTGTGAGTGAGTGAGTAGCCCGGTCAATAAAGGTTTTATGTCGCAAATAATTCCCATAAAGCTGAATTTTTCATAGATGGTACAACATCTTTAAACATGTATTTTTACAAAAGTCCCCGGTTATCCCCCTATGTTTCACCCGCCATCCTATCTTGAATATAATTTTACAAGCCTTTCGGAAGCCTGTTTCGAAATATCTCAGAAACGGTCGACTTAAGCTTTATTTCATTATGAAATATTTTAAATGGGATTACATTTCCTACAATTTTCATTCCCACAAATTTTCTGTGTTGCGAATAGTAAGCGCGCTACAGCTTCTTGAAAATCACGCGCTTTATATAGCCTTGGAAATCAATTGTTAAAACGTAATGTCCTTTTGAAAATACACATGTTCAGAAAACAAAGAATGCCCTAAATCGTGATTTTTGTCCCATATCGATATATTTAAAAATTTAGAAGCTATAGCCAGTCAAAGTTGAAATCATTATAGAGCCTTACATTTTTTTAACACGCGTTTAATTGTTTAATTGTTTATGGTAGAAAATTTTCTATAGGCTCCTAGACGGACATTTTTTATTCGGTATAGAAAGTACTCGTAGTACTTTCTATACCGAATAAAAAATGTCCGTCTAGGAGCCTATAGAAAATTTTATACCATAAACAATTATTTATGTCCAATCTTACTAACATAATAACATTAGAAATGTTCACTGGCTATAGCTTTTAAATTTTTAAAGATATCGATTTGGGACGAATTTGGGACAATTATCACGATTTAGGGCAATCTTTGCTTTCTGAACATGTGTATTTTCAATTTAGAATTCGATGAAGAACGCAATAAATAAAGCTATTGAAACGGACATTACGTTTTAACAATTACTAGTGTACCCGTGCAAAACTTTTTTGCGACGACTTAACACTGTCTTCAAAGAACAATGGTTTAGTAAAGGCTATCGCCAAAAAAAATGTTTGCCAACACAAACCTTTTTTATATGTAATATGAATCACTTTATTACGAAAACAATAAGAAATATATATTTCAAGCTTTCTCAATATCATTGTGTATACGAACGCGTGAGTAAAACACATAACCTAGCTTTTAACGATATGTTTTTAATATAATTTTTGATAAATATTTTTGATTCAAACATAACTTTAAAGTGTACATAAAATAGTAGTTTTTTAGAAGCTATAGAACGTATCTATCAGTGTAATACTTACGTACGAATGATCTTCAGAAAAAAATCGATGAGTTTGTCGGTATTTGAGAAACTAAGTACTATATATTTAAAAGAGAAAAAAAATTTGCACGTACATATACATCAAATATCAATTTTCAAAAGGATCGGATAGTTTTTACAAAAGAGTCCATATGGCCGCCATTTTGAAAAATCTGACGTCATTTTATTTTTTTGTGTCCTATGAAACTCTCAAATATCAATTTTCAAAAGGATCGGATAATTTTTACAAAAAATTACATATGGCCGCCATTTTGAAAAATCTGACATCATTTTATTTTTTTGTGTCCTATGAAACTCTCAAATATCAATTTTCAAAAGGATCGGGTAATTTTTACAAAAAAAGTACATGTGGCCGCCATTTTTAAAAATCTGACGTCATTTTATTTTTTTGTGTCCTATGAAACTCTCAAATATCAATTTTCAAAAGGATCGGATAATTTTTACAGAAGAGTCCATATGGCCGCCATTTTGAAAAATATGACGTCATTTTATTTTTTTGTGTCCTATGAAACCCTCAAATATTAATTTTCAAAAGGATCGGATGATTTTTACAACAGACTACATATGGCCGCCATTTTGAAAAATCTGACGTCATTTTATTTTTTTTTGTTCTATGAAACTCTCAAATATCAATTTTCAAAAGGATCGGATGATTTATATAACAGAGTACATATGGCCGCCATTTTGAAAAATCTGACGTCATTTTATTTTTTTGTGTCCTATGAAATTGTCAAATATCAATTTTCAAAGGGATCGGATAATTTTTACAAAAAAAATTTCAAATGGCCGCCATTTCGAAATCTGACGTCATTTTATTTTTTTGTGTCCTATAAAACTCTCAAATATCAATTTTCAAAAGAATCGGTTAATTTTTACAAACGTACCTAGTTAAGAGTCGGCCAATCCATATTCCTTCAGTACGGGGCTCTGCCCCCTACACATGCTAATTTCTTGACATGATTAGTACTTTTATTTTTCTTATAACCGATCTTGTTACGAGTATTAATTTTTATTATTAATACTTGTTATTTTCACTTTAATTTTAATTATTTTCAGTCATATTATATTTACAAATAACGCGATTCTCATATTGAAATAGCGTATCGGTTCTTCAAACCGCTACGCACTATAAATAGAAATTTATTGTTAAACAATTTTATAAAATAATTAGCTCTCGCATCATGAACGGTACATAATTTATGGACATGAGAACACTTTTCAATACAAAAGTAAGCCTTCGGACTTCACCGAGGTCTTCGGACTTCACAAAAGTCCTCTGAGTTCGCTTGGGTTGACTACACATACATACTGGGTGTGCTTGCATATCGGCGGTCCTCTACACATACATACTGGGTGTGCTTGCATATCGGCGGCCCTCTGCACATACAAACAGAGTGTGTTGGTACATCGACGGCTCTAGTTACACACATACAGGGTGTGCTTGCATATCGGCGGCCCTCTACGCATACAAACAGAGTGTGTTGGTACATCGACGGCTCTAGTTACTCACATACGGGTGTGCTTGCATATCGGCGGCCCTCTTTTACATACGCATTTTCCCCGAACTATGACAATTGTACCGTAACATTCACACTAGCGATGACCGTTAATTTGCCCCGCCCGTAATAAGTTGAGTCTGTACGGCTTAAAAATAATAAAAAAACACAACGTAGGAGTCCATGACCAGACCGTTATTTGCACATTATGTTTTGCTCCTGTAAATATCTGAAGGGTTGACACTTTGTACCCTTCCCGGATATTTCATTGACCATTGTATAACAGGAACGCATATCGACCAAATGTTATTGTATATAATAAAATTACCAGTGAGAATAATTGAATAGTTAATAAGAATTTTAACTTTGTATTAATTTGTATGTATTGTATTTTTTTTATTAATCTGCGAATTATATCAGTGATTTGATTTACGAAACCTAGTATTATTTATTTATTTAAAATTACCCACGTAACAATCTCTATGATTATACTATCGGAAAAGAATATGTAATCTGTCAAAAATAATGTAGCTTTAATATTGAAAAAACTGGGCAGTGCCGTCTCTAAACTTTTCGCAGACCCCCAATTAAACGCTTATTTGACTAAAAACATGTAAAAAATATATTTTTGTCTGTATATGTTAGGTTAGAATCTGAAATGTCAAATTGGAATTCTCGACTGTACTCCTTATCTATTAACGTCAGATTGAACTGTAAATTTTTTCGTGATCTCTGACCAAATTTTATACAAAAAACAGTTTTCATAAAATATGAAAATGCTATTTTCGCTTTAAATGAACGTAAATTTACAATTTTGTTAATTATTTTTTATATAAAATAAGATTTTTATACCTAACGATTATTTTGAATTTTAGCGCTAATTAAACTAATAATTCGATCATTTGTTTCCAACTGACAGTTCGAGAGCCGGATATATCTATGGACATCCCGTATATTTGCATCTTCGTCTTACTCATTGAGACATATCTGTGCTCTTGGCCGTTTTTAAAATCAAATATCCAAGCAAATATCGCAGGCTCCGTCTCATACATAGGTTCTAATAGAATCTAATATTAACATTTTACATAAATTTGACAAAAAGTACCGGTCCTAAACCCAAACTGAAGCTAATTTGTCATTTGCAGTAACAAAGTGACAGCTATTAAATGTTTAACATTTTGAACATCTTTTGTTTTATAATTTTAGAAATGACAATATCGAGATGTCAAATATGCAACATGACTTTTATATGCATCTCTGTCTTTTCTCTGTCGCACTCATTAAGCAAACGGCGGCTCTTGGCGAAATTGAAAATTGGATTTTATAATCTTAAATTATGGCTATCGGTTCGAGGGTACATTTAAAAAGAATCTATAATTAACAATTTATCTAATATTGACAAAAAGTACCCGCCCTAAATCCGTTTTTATGTCCGATTTTCATCTTTAGTTTTAAAGTGACAGCCGATATTGAGTGATATATTCGCGGTGCATTTGTCTTGGATTTTAAACAGTTGACTTAAAGAATGACATACGTCGTTCAGACACACTATTTACTTGCGTCTCAGACACACCGATATTTTCACCACATTTGCACATTTGCATTTCTCTCACACTCATGTATCGTGAACGCCGATGGATTTTCTCTGTTTACGTTTCTCTTCACCCCACTGCCCCCCTCGACTTTTTTACTATCATCGCTTGAAATCACCCCTTTTAAAGAAATTTAACCAAAAAAAAAATAGCGATAACATATCTGTGGACTAAAGGCCTGCTTTTAAAAAAAAAATTATGTCAATCGGTTGAGCAGGGGTTGCTGGCGGATTGTCTAGAGAAATAGGGCTTGTGTTTTAAATATATAGATTGGTTTCCAAGGCTATACAAAGTGCATGATTTTCAAGAAGCTGTAGCGCGCTTACTATTCGCACCACAGAAAATGTGTAGGAATGAAAACTGTAGGAAATTTAATTCTATTTAAAACATTACATAATGAAAGAACCGCTTAACTCGACCGTTTCTGAGATATTTCTAAACAGGCTTCCGAAAGGCATGCAAAATTATATTCAAGAGGGGGTGGCGGGGGAAGCACACGGGGGATAACAGGGGACTTTTGTAAAAATACATGTCTAAAGATTTTCTACCATCTGTGAAAAATCCAGCTCTATGGAAATTATTTGCGACATTTTTTCCTTTCATTTACTGGGCTAGAGGGAGTGTGTGACGAAATAGGGAAACTTTGATGGCAGATATTCTCTGAACTATATTTATTAGAAACTAGTAATTTAAGGATT
Source organism: Mongoloraphidia duomilia (assembly GCA_039654895.1). Classification (NCBI taxonomy): domain Eukaryota; kingdom Metazoa; phylum Arthropoda; class Insecta; order Raphidioptera; family Raphidiidae; genus Mongoloraphidia; species Mongoloraphidia duomilia. The sequence continues at coordinate 43,527,175 of CM077517.1, read as the reverse complement.
TAGTTAAGTACGTTAGGTACAATCTCTAACGTATTTTTCAGGTTTCTGCTGGCATTTGTAACAGAGAAAAGTTTAATTTGCCTCGAGTTGCTTCGAGAAAAGGGTTCCAGGTGGCGGCCGTTTGCTCGACTTGGCAGGGCCACTACCGTGGCCTCAGATAATAAAATAAGTAAGCGGCCGGAGAAACGCATAACGCCGCGTTATATTGTACGTATGTACAAAGCTTCCGTATAATATCGTATCTACCTATAAAAATATATTGTAGGAACTGGTTTGGTTCAGAACTATAATAACCAAAAATTATCGGAAAATTGTTTTTCAACTTGTAATAGGTAATGTATACGGGAAAAGAGTAGTTCTACAATAGAGATGAACAGTGACAAGTTGATAAAAATAGGCATAGTAAACAAACTTTGGTATCAGTGCAGCTATTTTGTCTGTTGGAATTATAATTTTTATATAGACGTTAGTCTATTAAAAATACTTTAAATTAAATTAAGAGATAGATCTTATCAATAACTATGATAATTCCGGGAAAGAGTTTCATATTTTATCCTTACTCCTAAAAAGTTAGATTTGTTTTTTTATTTAAATATTTTTATCATTTAACCCCCTAGACGCAGCGGAACGTTTGTATGTTTTGTTTGTGCTGACATGTTTGTACTACAAATATTAGAACTACACGTAGCGACTTGTTTGTACTGTTATGTTTGTACAAACATTATAACATTACAGTACAAAAAAATCGTACAAAGAAATCACTGGAAGTTGGAATTTTTGGCATTCACCGATTCTCTCACTCACTGATAGATCATCATAAATCTACGGAACTTCCAATCGAACTAGACCTTTGAAATTTGGAACATAAATAGTGTTTAAGGTGATAAATACGAGAAACCTAAAAATTCAATATAGGGGATTAAAAATTCATCATTGCGTATTATGTTTAGGCAAAATCATAATTTGTGAATTTAAAAATTTATCCCACCAAAAACATAAGTGAATGTAAAAAACAGGACTGTGTTTATTATCTGGAAAAAAATAACTGATATGCGGAAATTATGCTAAGTTCCTTGTCTACATGTAATTAGCAGTGTGAATTGATAAATTTTCAGACCAAACACAGCAAGTTTTCAAGTGTAAATTTTTTAGTGAAAACTTGCCAAGTTAGGTCTGAAAATTCACACTGTTAAAAACATGTAGCCAAGGTCCAAGGAACTTGGTAGAAGTTTTACATATCAGTCCTGATAAGAACTTGACCTGTTTTTTATATATAGATATCACAATTCACGGGGAAGCCGTGTTATTTTTTTATTTATTATTGTTTTTTGCACGGAAATGTTAGACTGTTATAGTTTTGTATCTAGTAAAATAACAAAGGTTTTCTTAAAAACAAATGTTAATATTATACATCAAGTATACCGCTGAGAAGTAATCGATCTAAATAAATTTTCTTATGCTGTAACCACAAATGGGATTCACTTTACATTGTACTGTATTTCATGAACAGTATGACTATTGTAATACGCATTTACCTATATTGCATTATTATATTGTACAGAAACACAATATCTTTCTTAGTTTCTTCGATGACACAGATTTCTATTTTCTAATGTTAGTTCCCAGTTCCCACAAATTATATACAGTGTGTCCACAGACTCATCCTCAACATGGGGATCTCCGTTGTTATGGGAGATAGAGATTTGGTTAAATGAGACAAAATGTGCAGAATCTCCAGTACTACTACCCTGCGTAGTCAAACTTTCCATATTTTGCTTGGTTCGCGACCGACAGTTGAAAAACGAGATTTACCCATTTTCGTTTTTTGTTTATAACTCGCTTATTAAGTAAGTTAGAAAAAAAATATTTTCACTTTCTTAAGGCCCTTTTTTATGAAGATTTCAAATCTCTTTTCATATTTTTATTTACTTTTATAGTTTTAGAGATACTTGTATTAACTTTGTTTTTTTTAAATGCACGTCAAAGATGGCCATGACACCATTCGAAAGAATTTTTTTTTCTCTTTAATTTGATATGAGGGTTGATGGATTTATTTTCAAAAATAACAGAGTTATACGTAAAACACTGATTTTTAATAGTAGGCTATGCTAAATTAATTGATAAAACAACAGAAGGCTTAGCAAACAGTTGAAATTCGCGTTGACTTAGTAAACGGCTGTTTTGTTTTAGCTGTCAAAGTGTAGTTTGTTGCTAATTTGTCAGTTTACTAAGTGATTTATTAAATTTACTTTTGTTATCATGGAACCATTTTGTAACAATGAAAAATTGGATATGTTATCTTGTTACATTCTATGTCACAAAAATTCGACCAGAGCTGCAGAAATGTGCTTCGATCAGTATCCAGAACGAAGACAATCTCATTGGTCTATTTACAGAAACTTACGAGTAAATTTAATAAACTATGGATCATTTAAAAAGCCGTTTACTAACTCAACGCGAATAAGTAAAGAAGACAAAACTACTGTTTTACGATCAATTGTTGAAAATCGCTTATTTTTCATTGTTACAAAATGGTTCCATGATAACAAAAGTAAATTTAATAAATCACTTTGTAAACTGACAAATTAGCAACAAACTACACTTTGACAGCTAAAACAAAACAGCCGTTTACTAAGTCAACGCGAATTTCAACTGTTTGCTAAGCCTTCTGTTGTTTTATCAATTAATTTAGCATAGCCTACTATTAAAAATCAGTGTTTTACGTATAACTCTGTTATTTTTGAAAATAAATCCATCAACCCTCATATCAAATTAAAGAGAAAAAAAATTTCTTTCGAATGGTGTCATGGCCATCTTTGACGTGCATTTAAAAAAACAAAGTTAATACAAGTATCTCTAAAACTATAAAAGTAAATAAAAATATGAAAAGAGATTTGAAATCTTCATAAAAAAGGGCCTTAAGAAAGTGAAAATATTTTTTTTCTAACTTACTTAATAAGCGAGTTATAAACAAAAAACGAAAATGGGTAAATCTCGTTTTTCAACTGTCGGTCGCGAACCAAGCAAAATATGGAAAGTTTGACTACGCAGGGGAGTAGTACTGGAGTTTCTGCACATTTTGTCTCATTTAACCAAATCTCTATCTCCCATAACAACGGGGATCCCCATGTTGAGGATGAGTCTGTGGACACACTGTATATTTTTTGACCGAACGCCAAGAGGACTTCCGTATAAAAAATTCGTTGAACCCATTCTATTTGTTGATATAAGTTCAGAAATACATTAGCAATTAAATATTCTACTGGATTAGTCCAGTTAAGAGCATGGTGTGCCATGCTTAGTGTAGGGTTCCGTAATCGTTACAACAATCAATAGAATCGATTTTCTTAAAGATGTTTAAGTAAAGTTTATAATGAGCTCTTATATAACCACTTCAAGAGTGTTGTTGGACTAGACAGCTGCGCGGGTCGGGGTCCTTTTCTCGTACACGAACTTACCTTAATGTTGATGTAACTATATGTATGGATAATTAAGCTAATTGAAAATTTGTTGGAAAAGCTAACGGGAGGATTTGGGCGCCAAGCCGAGAATTCTCCAAATAAGCAGTGCTACCAGACGTCGGCTTCGAACTGGCAGAAAATATATTAAGGTTTCGTGCATGCAACAATACGGCAACGAAATTAAATAAAATAATAACAATTTAATGTGACTAATAATTCCCATAGAGCTGAATTTTTCACATATGGTAGAACACCTTTAGACATGTATTTTTACAAATGTCCCCAGTTATCCCCCCTATGTTTCACCCGCCACCCTATCTTGAATATAATTTTGCAAGCCTTTCGGAAGCCTGTTTCGAAATATTTCAGAAACGGTGTCTTAAGCGATTCTTTCATTATGTAATGTTTTAAATAGGATTATATTTCCTACAATTTTCTTTCCTACAAATTTTCTGTGGTGCAAATAGTAAGCGCGCTACAGCTTCTTGAATATCACGCGTTTTTTGTAGTCTTGAAAACCAATTGTTAAAACGTAATGTCCTTTTCAATAGCTTTATTTATTGTGTTTTTATCGAATTCTGAATTGAAAATACGCATGTTCAGAAAGCAAAGAATGCCCTAAATCGTGATTTTTGTCCCATATCGATAGCATTGAAAATTTAGAAGCTATAGCCAGTCAACGTTGAAATCATCGTAGAGCCTTACATTTTTTTAACAAGCGTTACGAGTACTACTATTTATACCGAATAAAAAAATGTCCGTCTAGTTAATACAAGTATCTCTAAAACTATAAAAGTAAATAAAAATATGAAAAGATATTTGAAATCTTCATAAAAAAGGGCCTTAAGAAAGTGAAAATATTTTTTTTCTAACTTACGTAATAAGCGAGTTATAAACAAAAAACGAAAATGGGTAAATCTCGTTTTTCAACTGTCGGTCGCAAACCAAGCAAAATACGGAAAGTTTGACTACGCAGGGTAGTAGTACTGGAAATTCTGCACATTTTGTCTCATTTAACCAAATCTCTATCTCCCATAACAACGGAGATCCCCATGTTGAGAATGAGTCTGTGGACACACTGTATAAGACTCTTAGAGCAGCATTGTGGCGATGGATGTAGGCGCAACTTACATAATAACTGCATGCTGATAAGAGATGCATACGCGTCGCTGGGTGCGATCGACATGCTCTACAAAAAGTATCTGTTACTTCCGCACCCATAACTATATTATGGTGGTATACAAGAGTGTTGATAACGCCGTCTTGACACGCCAAAACAAATCCCTCAGTTTCAGACTTCAGTCCAGCTGACCTCAGGAAGGCAAAGGTCAGATCCTTCAGTAAACCACACGTATCGATGTTCTTATAATAAATCCCATGTATCAGTTTACCGGCATGTTGTTTGAGCAGAAGTTGATTACATTTTTTTGGACGAGATTTCATATAAAACCTACTTTTTTGCAGTCGTTTTATTGAAGGAAAAAAAACGGCTTGATAGATTTTGATAAAATTTCTTTCGGGTCTTGTTGATGTTATTATGCTTCTATTTGCACCCTAACAAAGTCGATATCATTTTTTATTCGCGAGATTTCGTGTAAAAGCCACTTTTGGCAGTCTTTTTCTTTAAACAAAAAACGGTTGGGCCGATTTTGATAAAAAAACTTTCGGATCATAATGACGTTAACAAGTCTCGATTGACACCCTTACGAAATCGATATAATTTTTTATTTGTGAGATATTGTGTAAAATTTACTTTTTTGGAGTCTGTTTGGTTAAAAAAAAGAACGGCTGAACCGATTTTAAAAAATTTCTTTCAGGTCATATTTACGTTAATACGCTTCGATTGGCACCCTAACTGGTAAGTTAATAATGTGTAATTGATTAAAAAATACTGCCCTGTTAGTATCAAGAATACCGTGATTGGTCTATTTCCAGTGTGTTTTCTTACTATTTCGTGGGAGTATTATAGCTTTTCATTAGTGACAAACAAATTCCAAAAAAAACATTTGAAAACTTCAACTTAAAAGGGCTGTATCCTCGAAAGTTTGCACGTTTGTATATAGGTTTCAGTCAGCCTAAATATTATCCCAAGAGTGTACTGTAAAACGTTTTCGGTCATTTTTACAGACACTCTGTATAACAGTGACCTCTCCTAGACATATTAAATGGTGTTTTCAATTTTCGCAGTGACATATTTTTAGTATAACTGAAACTTTGGAATTGTACAAATAAATTGGGCATAAATTATTGATAAATTGACGTTTTAAAATGACATTGATAGAGGTACAGTACAATACTGTCATTTCATATGATCAGTGGCGGACTTTCCATAAGGCAACTAAAAATTAGGGGCGGCCAATCTGCGCCCGCAGTCGGCAGCAGCGATTGCCCGCTATCTAGCTCAAGCACTATCAGAGATAGAATTTGTAGTTCCTCTAGCAGTTAGCTATATGACAATCAAAAAATATTATGACAGTCATTTCAAATCGCTCTGGGAGACAATCGTTTATGGCCCCTATTAGAGACCTACAACAAACTATAGTTTTGAACAGTTGACTATACTCTATAGTAAGTTCGCAGAAAGGGGCGGCTGGTACCTATTGAACGGCCGGCGGCCAAGCCTGCTAGTCCGCTTCTGCAAATGAAAAAAATAAATGTTGAATTTTTTCACTCCAAACGACATTTAAGCTGTAATATTGCGTTGTGTTTCATAAATATAAAAATTGATATAGTACATAAACGATATAATGCGTTTTCAAAAATGAAGCAATGCGAAAAATTCAATATGTTTACTATTGTGATTTGAAGAGTTATACAGGGTGTCCAAGACTTGCGTTGTCGGCCGATATATTGATTTTGGGTGAAGATAGAAAAAAAGTTTAAATACAAAAGTTGTATAAATTTTAATGGTGTATAACCTAAAAATATTTTCAATTATACAGCCTGTCCCATTTAGGCGTGACAGATCAAAGCTATGCTTTTTTTAACCTAGCACCCTGTTTTTATTTGTTTTTTCAATTCTGCATCTAAATGTGAATACAAATTGTAAGGGAAGCCATGCTCGAAAATTCAGTAATTTTTGAGTTATTCAAGTTTTTTAGAAATTTTTGACACGTGCAGACCTTTACCTAAAATTTGACATAGCCAAAACAGAAACCTTTATCAAACTGAAATTTTGAGGATCACTAGATAATGGACGAACAAATCAATGTCTGTCCTAAAAAAATAAATTTATTATACAGGGTGTTCAAAATAATGTACTTCTTTTACCTAACTTCAATCACGTGTAACTTTTGATTGTTAAATACAATGAGGTTATTTTTTTGCTGGAATTGTATTCTTTAGGATATTTACTAACACTCTTATTAAGGGTTGTCCAAACCTAAACCTAATATTTTCGTATTAAAATAATAGGTTTAGGTTAGTTAAAGGTCTGCACGTGTCAAAAATTTCTAAAAACTTGAATAACTCAAAAATTACTGAATTTTCGAGCATTTGTATTCACATTTAGATGCAGAATTGAAAAAACAAATAAAAACAGGGTGCTAGGTTAAAAAAAGCATAGCTTTGATCTGTCACGCTTAAATGGGACAGGCTGTATAATTGAAAATATTTTTAGGTTATACACCATTAAAATTGATACAACTTTTGTATTTAAACTTTTTTTCTATCTTCACCCAAAATCAATATATCGGCCGACAACGCAAGTCTTGGACACCCTGTATGTATATTATAGGCTTGAGAACAGTCGAGTGTGTAGTGATGCCATTGTTAATATGGCGTTTCCTTGGGTCCTCTATTACAAACCCCCCGTTCCGAGGTTCTAATTTGAGGACTGGTAAAAGTTTCAGTTGGATTTCCAACTAATATAGAAAACTGGTCAAGTGCGAGTAGAACTCAAGCCATGAGAGTTCTATTACGTTATAACAATATAATAAAAATTAAGTTTTTCACGTAATAATTCCCAGATATAGCTTACAATCATCGCGTAGAATGGCGCTTCGGTCGATCGCAAGATTGGTTTGCGTCCATAGCTATAATATTATGTTTTTAACTTGCCCTCTAGAGTGTAGATGGTTTCTACATACTTGTGAGTTAGTTAGTATCGAAATAAAAGCCGTATCTTTTTATTGCATTGAGCTAGAAGCTTGAAGTTTTTAGAGGATTATGGGGTCGTAGACCTTAGTATTTGATATTAATTTCAACTACATACCTCTAGTCGTTTCTAAGAAAAAGGGTCTTGACGGACAACAAAGTCCAGTTTTTTTTTTCATTCTAAGGTACGAAACCCTAAATAAATAATAAATTTAAAAAAAGAATTGGTGCCAGGCCCAACCGCCCAAATAACACTGCCTGTTGGTGGCCTTAAAAAAAAGAAAAGTCATAGACATAGACATAATGTTTAGTGTATTTACCTATACTATGTATCGGTAAATACACTTAAAAATATGGAATATACACAATAATTGACGTTGGTCGGATGGCGTGATGTAGGACTGTCGAACCATAAAATATAGGGTGAGTTACTAAGATTGGATTGGATTGGAATAAGAGCACTACACTTTAAAATTATTTTTAGCTATACAGGGTGTACGATGTAATCATGGTACAACTGTATAGCTAAAAATATTTTTAAAGTATAGTGCTCCTATTCCAATCCAACTTTTATTTAAGACTTTTTTCCTAATGCTCATAATAAATGAGGTATCGCCCGAGGCATTCTTAGTAACCGACCCTGTATAGGCGTTTTATAGACAAACTATTAGTAAGTTACCAGTTTGGTACCATTTCTGAAAATATTTTTTTTTCTACATCCTGCTATCATTTTGACTTCCTTTCATGACTAGTACTTTTAAGCGTCCACTATAAAATTAATAATTATATAATTATCAACGCGTCATTTTCAATCCTTATTACAAAAAATAATTTCTAATTCTAGAACTTCTAAAAGAAATAAAGACTAACGTTGATGTTTAAGATCACACAATACAACAATTCAAAAAAAAGCTCCTTTAGAGTATTGTTCATTTTACATTGTTTTCCAACTGCACAATAATTTAGCTAGTTTAATTATATAGCCTTTCGGCAAGTAAGAGTGTGCAGCAATAAAAATACCACATCGTAAGTAAGTACATAATATATTATGATTTCTACAATAAAATGTAACATAAACTGTTTCACAGACTGTTTGATGAAAGTTTTGACGCGTACCACAAACGTTCGTTGTGCTCAAACGCTCTTGCGTCAAACAAAACCGCACGTCGCATTCTCTGGAGAACAGTAGAGGAATACCTAGCTACCGTTGCGGTTATTCTCCTAACTTCATGTATGTAGGTGTACACGCTATGCACATTAGGGTGGGGCGAAAATGTCAAAATCAAAAATTCGAAAAGCACTAGATTAGATTAGATTACATAGCTTTATTTTATCAAGGAAATTGTTCCTATTACAATAGGAGAGATAAACAAATTATAAAACAAAAAAATTTTACAATAGACAAAAAGAAAACAATTCAAACGAACAAAATACTCAGTTAAAGTTTTTAATGATTCTGCTAAAAAATTACAAAATTTTATAACAGTGCTTTTACTATCACCTAATAATAAACAAATTATGTTTTGGTAATACTTTGTCTCCCTTAAAATAGACTATAAAATTTAATTCATCTTGTTAGGGAATATCCATTCCATAATAAGATGAATTAAATTTTCCGAAGACTTCATAGTACACATTGTGCAATCAAACTCGGGATAACTTTGTAGTAATTAAACTTGTATGTTAATCTGGACGTATATTTGCCAAATACTCGGAGCTGTACTAAAATGCATAGCAAACCAACAGGCAAATTATAAGTTAGGTATACTTGCAGGCTTTGATCAACCTGAAATAATATTATATAATATTCGCAGCAGTTTGAGTTTTCGAGAATTTACGTTGGTAATATCAAGCTGAACTTTTGCTTTAGTAAAAAAAAATTTAATTTGAGTTGTCCAATTGAATTTCAAGTTGGACCGTGAACTTATTTCTTTCAGACGAGTAAAACAGATTTTGAGAAGTTTGTTATTTTCCATATGATTCAGTTTCACCCGCCAGTTAAGCAGCAGTTTCATTATTGTGTATTCAAGCTTGATTATCCCCATTTCTAGTGGAACTACAGAGCTTGGTGTATTAGTATGTGGTTAATTCAAGAGTTTTTTTAAAGAAGTTGACTTGTACTTTCTCGATAAAGTCAATATATCGCAGTGCCCAGACAAGGGAACAAAACTTGTGTATTTAAAAAAAATTTAGAAACGTTCAATATAACAAGTTTTGTACGAATAAATTTATTGATAGTAAAATAATCTATATATATAAAAGAAAGTCGTGTTAGTTAGTTAGTTACACCATTTATAACTCGAGAACGGCTGGACCGATTTTTATGATCTTTGATTTTTTGGAATTGTCTCCGCCCTGGTTAACAGAATAACTATTAAAACATCGGAAAAATTCACCCGGGAGCGAACGAGCAAGCGGGTCAGAGTAATGTATTTTTCTGTATATATAAAACAAAGATTATTATTCTGTTACTCTGTATACTTATATAAAACAAAGATTTTGTATATAAATCATACCAAGCGAGAGCGAACGAGCGAAGCGAATGTGTAATGTAATTATAATATTCAAGCGAACGAGCGAAGCGCGTTGGTAATGTACCAGCCGGGAGCGAACGAGCGAAGCGAGTGAGTAATGTACCAGCCGGGAGCGAATGAGCGAAGCGAGTGAGTAAGGTAATTATAATATTCAAGTGAACGAGCGAAGCAAGTGAGTAATGTAATTATAATATTCAAGCGAACGAGCGAAGCGAATGAGTAATGTAAATATAATATTCAAGCGAACGAGCGAAGCGAGTGAGTAATGTACCACCCGGGAGCGAACGAGTGAAGCGAGTGAGTAATGTAATTATAATATTCAAGCGAACGAGCGAAGCCAGTGAGTAGTGTATTGCAGTCCGGGCGAAGCCAGACCGGGCCGCTAGTTAAGTGTAAAATAGGTTGCATAATAAATACAACTTACATAAAGTTTACAATCTACCACTTCCCATCTTAAAATAAAAATTATTAACTTTTTTTTAACATAAGAAAAAAAACAAAAATAAATTCTATAATTATAAATTTTAATTTCACATTTAAGTATTATTTTAATTACGCTTGATATTTTTGTATCTGCGTAAGTTTCCTCACAGGATACCTTGGTTCAAATCCTTTTGGTAAATCTTTATTTATATCATTATTTACATTGAATTTTTTGTTAAATTAATTGTTGGAGATTGGCGAATCGGGCTTTATATTTATTGTGTGAAGTTGATTCGCATGTCTAAAGACAATTTTATTATCTGGTGTCTCTACATCGAAGGTGGAGCTACTTCTAGCATTTATAATTTTGCCACGTTCCCAATTATTTTTATTTTCACCGTACTGTCTGAATAAGACCGTATCTCCAGCATTCAATTCGCATTCTTTACCACCGTGATTTTTTATCTGTTTTTGTTGATTGTTAATGACAATTGTTTTAGTCTCTGGGCGAATACAGTCAAGTCTGGTCCGTAGATGACGTCCAAACATTAACTGTGCTGGTGAACTATGGGTGTGCTATGCTCAGAATTTTCTGTACATTGACAAATAACTATTTATAGCTAAATTTAAGTTTTGCTTTTCAAAAACAGCTTTTTTAAAAACATTTTTTATATTTTTAAAAGTGTCAATTGGATTTTCAATTTATTATTAAAAAAAATAATGAATTGAAAATATGAATAGGTGCTGGGCCCAAATAACCGTAGCTGTTGGTGGTCTTTAAAACACAATTTTTTTTAATTTTCTGACGTAAATGGAGGTCCATTGTCACTTACGAATTCAACTGGCAAACCGAAACGTGCTAAAGTGCTTTCAAAATTTCTATGACATCAAAAGAATCTGTTTTAGCAACTTTACAAACTTCCACCCATTTAGAATGTGCATCCACTATCACCAGAAAAGTTAAGCTTTGAAAAGGTCCTAGGGAATCAACATGGATTCATTGCCAAGGCTGGGATGGCCAAGGCCACGAAGTTAATTTAGATTTTGACGAACTCATATATACATTAAGACATGCGTTGCAATATTGCAATATTTTCATTTATACAGCCTGTCCCATTTAAACGTGGCAGATCAAAGTTATGTTTTTTTAACGTAGCACCCTCATTTTATTTGCTTTTTCAATTCTGCACCTAAATGTGAATAGAAATTGTAAAGCCATGCTCGAAAATTCAGTAATTTTTGAGTTATTAAAGTTTTTTAGAAATTTTTGGCACGTGCAGACCTTTAGCTAAAATTCGACATAGCCAAAATTTTGAGATTCACTATAATGGACGAACAAATCAATGTCTGTCCTAAAAAATGAATTTATTGTACAGGGTGTTCAAAATAATGTACTTCTTTTATCTAACTTTAATCACGTGTAACTTTTTATTGTTAAATACAACGAGGTTATTTTTTGCTGGAATTGTATTCTTTAGGATTTACGAACACTTTTATTAAGGGTTGTCCATACCTAAACCTAATATTTTCGTATTAAAATATTTGGTTTAGGTATGGACAACCCTTAATAAAAGTGTTAATAAATATCCTAAAGAATACAATTCCAGTAAAAAAATAGCCTCGTTGTATTTAACAATCAAAAGTTACACGTGATTGAAGTTAGGTAAAAGAAGTACATTATTTTGAACACCATGTATAATAAATTCATTTTTTTAGGACAGAAATTGATTTGTCCGTCTACAATCTAGTGATCCTCAAAATTTCAGTTTGATAAAGGTTTCTGTTTTGGCTATGTCGAGTTTTAGGTAAAAGTCTGCACGTGGTAAAAATTTCTAAAAAACTTGAATAACTCAAAAATTACTGAATTTTCAAGCATTTTGATTCACATTTAGGTGCAGAATTGAAAAAACAAATAAAAACAGGGTGCTAGGCTAAAAAAAACATAACTTTGATCTGTCACGCTTAAATGCTGTATAATTGAAAATATTTTTAGGTTGTACATCATTAAAATTTATACAACTTTTGTATTTAAATTTCTTTTCTATCTTCACCCAAAATCAATATATCGGCCGACAACGCAAGTCTTGAACACCCTGTATAGTTCGTTTAATAGATTTTTTCGCAATTTACTCGGTACAATTACTTTATAGCCTCGCATTAGGCAAGAATGATTAATATACAATTCATTTATGATTTTAAAATATGGCTGTAACTCATTATTGTTTACCGTTGTTGGCCACCCGTATAGAACAAAACGCATAACTTGAGACAAAACTAGGTCCATACGCGTCTCATTGCATATTTTTTTTTTGAATCAATACTGTCTGTACTAGGCTTTAGTCAAAAAAATTAGGAAAATCCAAAACGGCTATCCTACACAAGCATTTTTATCAAAAGAGTACCTATCGACTATGTCCACGGACTAACTAAATGTTTCTAAAAATTTGAAAAAAATTTTCGCGGCCACCCTACAGAAGTAATTTGTTCAAGATAGTACTTTTCGACTAAAAATGGAAACCCTTGACGCGGAGTGCTTTAGTAAGAAGGGGTGTTCGATAAATATTATATTGCCATGTAGGGACTATAGATCTATCCATGGGCTATCTAAATGTGTCAAAAAATTAGAAAAATCTGGAAACGGCCACTCTACAGACGCAGTATTTCAAAGGTAGTACGTTTCTATTTAAAATTAGGATTCTTGACGGAAGTGCTCTAGTAAGAAGGGTGTTTAAAAAATCTTATATTTCAGTATAATACGATTAATTATAGATCTATCCATGGGCTATCATAAATGAATTAAAAAAATTGAAAAACTTGGAAGCGGTCACCCCAAGAAAGCAATTTTTCAGAGATCTTACTTTTTTACCTTAAAAATACAATCTCGAAAAAATTGTTTCAGTAGGGTGACCGCTTCTAAATTTTTAAAATTTTTTTACTGAGTTAGATAGTCCACAAATCTATAATGTATATATGAAAATTTAATATTTATCGAACTACACTTCTTACTAGAGCACTCCGCATCAAGCGTTTCCATTTTTATTCGAAAAGTACTATCTTGGACAAATTACTTCTGTAGGGTGGCAACCTCCAGATTTTTTTAATTTTTCAACACATTTAGATAGCCCATGAATAAATCAATAGTCCCTACACGGCAATATAATATTTGTCGAACACCTCTTCTTACTAGAGCACTCCGCGTCAAGGGTTTCCATTTTTAGTCAAATTAAGGTACTATTTTGATAAAAAAATGCTTGTGTAGGATAGCCATTAGCCGCTTTGGATTTTCCTAATTTTTTTGACGAAATCTATAACCCTGATGTAATGAGAAATTTATATATTTGCTCTATAAGTTCATTAAACAAAAAACTTTACGAGTTTTACGGATCCTGTAGGAGGTGAAAAGGGGTAGGAGAAAGAATTTTTTTGAGTCTGTATGGAATAAAAAAAAATATAACACTAGACGACAACATATTTAATATGTTATAACAATCGCTTCAAAAAAACTGCTCATTTGGAATCTTTGCCTCCAACGGCTGCTGCTGCATTTTTAGAGAAACTTAAAAAAATTCATCTTTTTCAACCCCCATTGAAAAATGGCCGTATTTCGGTTAATTATCGCTAAAAAATTAATTTAAAAACGCCAAATTAAAGATAATTTTGTCAGAAACAACTACTTTTTTGTAAATGCCATATTTTCCAAGAAAACAGCGATTTTTTATAAAAAATACCTTTTCGCCCCCTACAGGTTCCCGCGGATCTTTTTTGTTTCGTGAACTTTGGCCTATTTTGAACCTATAACCACAAATTTTTTTCGAGTTACGACCATTTTTGTCAATCTTTTCCTGTACCATTTTAGTATAATAGGAATAGGTTTTTTTTTTTCAAAAAAAATCGCTAGGCCGATTTCCTTTGATAAATCGTTAGGCGGACATAAAATGAGCTGGAAAATGAGCAAATGAAACACATTACTGCGAGCAAGATTCAGGAAAACTTAGCTATCGATTGCTTTCTGTTTCGTTATGAGACCGGCAGATGTTACAAACCGGTTCCACGGCGCTGAAAAGCGCGCTTCTAAGTTCTCCAGCGATAGAATGCGACAAATGACAATGCATTCGATGCGCTTTATCTCCGGAAACCTTGGCACCAATTTTGTAGGTTTTTTCAAGCAGAACAATTCTCCAATTCACACCATCAACGTAAATAAAAATTTTCGCATAGAAAAGGGCGAATTACGTGTTTTTGGTAACTTTAGCTCGTTTTTGCGTTTTTCGTCCTAGCGCAGCGGCCCCATGACATTAATTGTAGATAAATCACTCCTCTAAAACATTTGTTCTACAAATTTTTCTGTTACCGTTTTCGAGGAATCCACGATTCAAAATGAATTTTGAATTACAAAAAACCCGATCGGGGCGGCGTCCCGAGTTTTTGGTTTCCAGCTCATTTTATGCCCGCCTAACGATTCATCAAAAGAAGTCGGCCTAGCGATTTCTTTTGAAAAACTAGGGGATTTTTTCCTATTCTTATTGTTCTAATTTTAGTAATTTATAATGTACTTTTTTTGTCATTTTTTCAAAATCAATATGATCACGCAAATTTATAAACATAGTGTTAATACTAAGGTACTCTACGTTACAGTGTTTCCAGATTTTATAATACTGATTCAAACGGATAGCTGGTTGTACGGGATTGGCTAATTGTGGTACATATAACCAGCAAAGAGTTTTGGGTTGATGAATCCTAACTAACTGTACTATATTCTCTAGCGTAAACTTTTCGCTCCGACTGTCGCGATACAACTATCTTTAAATTCTTGTGGAAAAGTGACAATTTCAAAAACAAACGTTTTTGTTTTTAAGGCGTACTGTTAACTGCACATGAGATAAACAAAAACAAGACAGGAAAAAGTAAACAAAGTGGGCGGTACGATGCAAATTTGCCTGAAATTTAAGATTTTTGTAAATCGACGTATATCTTCGAGTCAAAAATCGTAACTGCATTGTTTGTTTTTAGATGTTTTGTTTTTTGAGTTGAGGATCTTTTTGATTTTGTTGTTTGTACGGAAGCTTACTGTGTAATTATATTTTTTTAATTAAGCTTCCGTACAAACAACAAAATCAAAAACATCCTCAACCCAAAAAACAAAACACCTAAAAACAAACAAACCGGCGTCTATAAAATATTATGCAGCACATGTGATAAATTCTACATAGGACAAACTGGAAGACCTTTTGAAGAACGCTTCAAAAAACATCCCCTAAAAGAACTTACTAAAAACTAAATTACGCCCAACATATAATTTCACACAATCATGAATATCACGGTTTTGAGACAAATTTTGTTCCACTACATATTTGCAGTAAGGTAAACACATGGACACCCACGAGGAATATGAAATATATAAAGCTACAAAATTCAACAATACCAACATTCTTAATGACAAACTAACGTTAAAATCGAAGATAATATACGACACAATAATTAACACACAAACACCCAATACTCATTAATCGTCCACATACATACACACTCACACATCCATTTCATCTACCTACTATATAAATCATAAAATCTCGAAATTTAAATCAGTACTTCACAATCCACAACATAATAGACATCATAATATTATAACGCGTTACGAATACTCAATGTGTGTTTTATAATATAAAAAATTAACCACACCTGTTAACAACACATGAAGTCACAAGACGGACACCAAAATACAAGGTATTTCTAATACTTCTTATTATTAAAATAAATCTATAATAATAAAACTGAAGTGTCTGTCTACGTTCAGAATAAATACATACAGTTAAGTTAATTAGATTATTTACGTGGTATCTATACATAAACAATTGTTTTTATAATTTTTGTCTATCTGTCTGTTATATTATATCCGTCTGTTTATCCGGAAACAGACACGAGGCAACAGATCTTAATGAAATTTTTGCATGCAGGCCATCTATGACATAACTTAAAACATAGGCTACTTTTTATCCCGGTCGATTAGATAGTTTGCGAGGGATAAGAAGAAACTTTATTTTCTGTTTGTTACTTCATTAGAATTAAATGGGACAACCGATTTGAATGAATACTAATAGATAAGCTCAATTTTATTCTCAATCTAAATAATCCATCTTTTAAGACACTTGTATGCCCACGCGGGCGGAGCTACGCGCAAAGATTTATAATACAATACAACATGCAATGGGTAGATTCTATCAGAAACGGATTTAAAAGGCTCACAATTGACGAAAAATGAATCAACAAGGAGACCTTCCTTCTCGTTTTGTCTTCTTTAAGGATCACGCTGCAAGTGCTATCAAAACCACCCTTCTACATAATATTAATTCAAATCATTTTAACGTAAACAGGATCCATGATAATTTTTAAGTTTTTTAGGACTCCTTATTCCTTAACCAGAATCTGGCAACTTGATGGCAGCATTATTTAAAAATAAACATGTAAACTATATTAGTCGCCTGTATAAAATATGTGCATATGAACCTATTCCTGTAACCTCTTTTAAGTTACTGCGTACCTAAGGCTATACACCTTCATTCACCCAGCCAGTGACTGTATCCCTAGGGATGTGCTAGCTTAACTTCTCGTACACAAAGTCCAACTTTCTTACTCACTTCTTAATGGAGTTTGTTTGCCACCTTCGTCTTCTTACTCGTACGAAAATTCTTCACGGGAACATGCATCATCGGGGCCTTGCTCAACACGATTAACACAGTACTTGTTACTTAAATTCATTTTTTAACAATATCTATATACATATTATTAATATATAATATTCTTAAATATGCAGGACGTACCACAGGATTAAGGACATAAGGAAAGAAAATCATTAAGGATCAGTTATTGATTTGCCCTCTTATCATGTAAAAACCATGATAATTAATTTAATTTAGGTAACCTTGATTGCATTCCATCTTTGTAGCGCTACTCATTTATGATAGATAGATCTCTACTAATTTTATAAATGCGAAAGTTTGTGTGTGTGTGTATGTATGTGTGAAGAACTGTTTAATTAAAAACAGAAAAGTGGTGATCCTGATGATAATGAAAGAAGACAGCTTTGAAATGGCTTAAGGATCCAAAAATAATAAGCAAATACTGTTAATATTGCATTTATTAAGCTGACGTTTCGAGAATTATATTCTCATCCTGTATGTTTGTTACCACTCAGCACCGTAACGGCTGAACGGATTATAATGAAATTTGCTATATAGTTACTTTAGGACTTGGAGTAGGACATAAGGTACTTTTCATCCCGGAAAAATGTATAGTTTCTGTGGGATAGTAACAAAACTTAACTCTACATTTTTTTTGCATTTTAGCGTATTGGCGGGATCCTACTAATATTATAAAACACCACCAGCCCGGCTTCGCTTCGCAGGGGGGGGGGTAATAAATGATAAATTCATAGCACCCGGGCGAAGCCGGACCAGGCCGCTATTAGAAATATATTTCTCTAATAAAACAAGCCATAGGCTGGTATATAATATACAGGATGAGTTCGACCACCCGTATCAGTCGTTTTTTTTTTTCGAAAACGGTTAGTCGTACAGAGTTGTGTCAAAAATGTGTATTATAAAAGCCCTAATAAAGAATCGAATGGTGATAATTTTTTTTCCGGGAAGGTCGGCTTCCCTATTAGTTTGCTCCAGAATGTCCAGAACTCCGGAGTTATAAATGTAATGATAGGTCGAAAGTGGTACTATTGAAAAGATCTTTAAAAAATAAGCAAGTATTGTAGGAAAATTTTTTTTATTACTGCCACCCCTCTAAATTTCTATAAGTATAAATATAAATTATTATATGGTCAAAACTCCGGAATTTTAGAAAGCACGATAGGTTGAAAGTGGTGCTGTTGAAAATCTCTTTAAAAAATAGGCAAGTTTTGTAGGAAAAATTATTTAATTACTGCCACCCCTGTTAAGTAACAATCGTTTGAAATTATTAAATCAAAATTTCATAATAACGATCGAAGTCAGCATTAAAAATCTAGCAACCTTAGACATTGTCACAAGTGTTCAAACTATCTTCCATTTACTCTTTAATACATACTACTGAGCTCTTCTGGTTATACTGTGAGTGTTTATACTTCAGTGTTTAATGATCGATAGATAGGTAACTAGATTTTAAATGCGAACTTTTAAAAAGTTCGTTATTATGACATTTTATTTTCGGTACCTATATCAAGGTACTGAAAATAAAATGTTTAATGGAAAAAACGAACGAAATATTCAATATTTCACTTTTTTTTAAAACAACATTCTATAAAATAAAATAAAGTATAAAACTACAAAAACTAAAAAAAGAAAACAATTTTCATATAACTATATTTAGACAACAATAGTTACAGTATTATATTTCATTTTTAAGGAATCTACGTCTATCTTTTTTAATTATTTAATATTATTTTTTGTTTTTAGATTAAATGTGAGAAAGAATTTACATCTATTTTTTATTTTAGCTTAGAAATTAAATTGGAAAAGAAAATCAAAAAGAATTGTAATCAATTGGGTAGTTTTTAAAATTATATTCAATAATATTTATAAGAAAGTTCAATAAATTTTTATTCTGTAAACCAATATTTAATATAGGGATGTCATTTTTATCCCAGCTTTCAGAGTATTTATCAGTTAACTTACTTAATTTGTTTATCAAAAATTCCCATGAATTATTTGGCATCTCCGCTCTTTACGAGTCTATGTTTTATGGTGTCATCTGATAAGCAAAACTCACACGATGGATTTTCCGTTAACTTATGCCGGAAAAGTTTATGTTTTGTAGCAACCGTTTCATTTATTGTTACAAATACGGCACATTGCGTGTCGCTGGGTTTAAATTTTTCCAGATCCTCGACCAAGGTTTGTTCGGGGACTTGTTCTGGATTGAAGGGGTGACAAAACCTAGCAGTTCTAAATATATTTGCTTAACTTTTATTATGTTATTTGAATTATGGTTGATTCAACATATATCGGGAATTAGCTTCGTTATCTTTCTAAATAATATTGGCATGTTATTACTCTTGACGTACCAGTTTTCTAATATTTGCTTGTCAAATTCATCGGTGAAATTTATTTGCGTATTGACCCATTGATTAATAAACAAGACATAGCATTTATTTTTAACGTTAATTAGCCCCAAACCGCCGCTTTTTCGTTTAATTTGAATATGGCTCGGAGGTGAAATTATACAAACCTTATTTCATCAAAACATCAAAATTTTATTTTCAAAAAAACCATACTTTAAAAAACATATTAATTTCTTTAACTTAATTATTAATAATAATTAATAATTAAGTTAAAGAAATTATTATGTTTTCTTAAATTAAAATTCTATGGTTTTTATGAATATAAAAAATGTTTTGTTTAATGAAAGTGTTTTAATGAAATAAAGTTTAAATAATTTTAACTCTGCGTGACCATTTTCTGCATAATTATACGAATACAATATTTTGTTGCACCTCGTTGATCCTTCATTTTTTTTTTACTTCCCACCTCTACTATGGTAGGGAAGTAATGGATTTAGTCCGAAAAAAATATTTCGAGATTTTAACAGATTTTCACGTTTTGAGACCCTAGCAATCGTTCAAGATCATTTTCTGACTGATGTCTGTATGTGTGTGTGTGTGTGTGTGTGTGTGTGTGTGTGTGTATGTATGTGTATGTGTGTGTGTGTGTGTATGTGTGTGTGTGTGTGTGGTCAATTTTTCGCCTTCGATATCTTAAGAACGAAACAACATACGGGCATGCCGATTGTTCTATTGTGTTTATCAGCCTTTAACTTAGATCTGATTAGATTTTGAGTCAAATCGGTTCAGTGGATCCTGAGATATTCAAAAAAACGTCCTCAATGTTACGTATTAACATAGGTAAAAAAAAATATAAATGAATTCTAGATGTTATAATATGGAAAAAATGTAAATATTTTTTTCTCTAAAATGTATAGTTTTCGAGAAAAAAAATATTTTACTAAAAAGAATAAAAATTGTACGTAAATCAAGGTAACCATGATTTTTACTTCCCACCTCTACTATGGTAGGGAAGTAATGGATTCAGTCCGAAAACAATATTTCGAGATTTTAACAGATTTTCACGTTTTGAGACCCTAGCAATCGTTTAAGATCATTTTCTGACTGATGTCTGTATGTGTGTGTGTGTGTGTGTGTGTGTGTGTGTATGTGTGTGTGTATGTGTGTGTGTGTGTATGTGTGTATGTGGTCGATTTTTCGCCTTCGATATCTTAAGAACGGAACAACATACGGGCATGCCGATTGTTCTATTGTGTTTATCAGCCTTTAACTTAGATCTGATTAGATTTTGAGTCAAATCGGTTCAGTGGATCCTAAGATATTCAAAAAAACGTCCTCAATGTCACGTATTAACATAGGTAAAAAAAAATATAAATGAATTCTAGATGTTATAATATGAAAAAAATGTAAATATTTTTTTTCTCTAAAATGTATAGTTTTCGAGAAAAAAAATATTTTACTAAAAAAAATAAAAATTGTACGTAAATCAAGGTAACCATGATTTTTGCTATATTAAGTTAGCCATCAGTAGATCACCAAACAAAATAGAGGGCCATGCTTTTTTCAAAGAATAAAAATTAAATTGTGTTTTAAAGACCACCAACAGCTAAGGTTATTTGGGCCTAGTCAAAGAATAAAAAAAAAGAGTGTTTATTTTTTGCAAAATATATTTACTAGGTGGGAAGTATAGGACTGGTCATCAGTCGAATTTTTGCTATATTAAGTTAGCCATCAGTAGATCACCAAACAAAAAAAGAGGGCCATGCTTTTTTCAAAGAATAAAAATTAAATTGTGTTTTAAAGTTTTAAAGACCACCAACAGCTAAGGTTATTTGGGCCTAGTCAAAGAATAAAAAAAAAAGTGTTTATTTTTTGCAAATATTTACTAGGTGGGAAGTATAGGACTGGTCATCAGTCGAATTTTTTAACTTTTATTTCACTGGGTCAGCTGTCACCTGCTATGCACAGTTATCAATGATCCTTCATTTGCGGAACTAGAATGTTTGTTACGATATTTTACAAGCTGTGTGGTCGTGGGTTCGACTTAGCCTCACACTCTTCGCGCTAAGTAGGAAGGTACGAAACCACGAATCCACTGGTACAAGGTAGATTTCTTTTCTTTTTTTCGATGGTTTCAATAAGTTCGACATGCCGTATATGGGTCAAAATTAGTGATTGAAATTTGACCCACTAGCCGTTATCTAATTGAGCTGTGCATACATATAATAATAATATAATAAACTCTTTATTTCGATGAGAAAACTCATATAGAACAGCTTTCTGATAACAATGCAATATAGTGTATCTAATTTCGCTCTAAATTCGGCGGACGTCCCAAGACGGCGGCTTACCTTTTTCTTTACAACCCCCTTGACATGGGTATCAAATGAAAGTGTTTCACGAGTAGAATACGATAAGCTACGTGACGTCATTGTAAATTAAAAATGGTGGACCCCCCAAGATGACGGATTACCTTTTTCTTCACAACTCTCTTTACATGGATATCAAATGAAAGGGTTTGACAAGAATAATTCTTACTTTGCTTATATGGATGATCGAGATCTTAAATGTTTTACGGCACTACAGATAGCATCTGATTTCCAAACAGTAAGTCAGCAAAACGTTTAACCTCGCATCTTCGCTTCCACCCAACGATGTAGCAACTCAAAATTCACACCGTGTCTACCTACAGGTTCAGCAGTGGAAGAGTACTGAAATGAACTCTACCTACTGGGCATTAATACGAAAGGAACAAGAAATTCTTCTCCACCAGAGTTTTAACACTCGTCTCGCTCACTTGTAAATCCAACTGTACCAATAGACGTGAATGTAGGAGATCTAGATTGAAACGCTCTATGAGACTGTCAGGGACTATCATGCACGAATTCTGAAAAAACCATTGAATTTCTCTCTGATGACGAAGACGATAATTTTTTTGCTTAGTGTGTGGATAATATATTTTATTTATATAATTTTATTCACTGATAATAGCAGTCTTGACCAATTTTTTCTTCGATCGAAAGGAATAGGCTGTTCTCCATCTATCAGGATGTTTTCTATCTTTTTCTAGTTCACAATTCTCGCCACAGAAGATGCAGTGTTCCTTAAAATGAAATGGTTGTATTTCCGATCGGCGTTGCATTTCAAATTTGAGGTGCTGGTCTCTCTATCAGTAAATCCTGTTTGAGATCTTGATCTTTTGACAATAGTTTTAGATGTGTATGTAAATACGCAGCTTCTATGACACAGTATTGTATGGTCCCCATCATCACTAATTTTCTCTTCAAGTTGTACGTATCTGTTGTTGCACTTTATAGTAATTTATATGCACTAAGTACCAGCCACTGTAAGTTTTTTCATTGCGATTGCTACAAGCAAATTTCCACTCATTTTATATATTATTAAAAAAATAAAAAGGCCTTTTTAAACAGTTTTCCAATTCCCATTGCAGATTTAAACCTTTAATATTCAAATACTCAAATTCACGGTTTCACTAACTTTTTAATATTATTGAAAATAGCATATATCTTCAGTTGCCCAAAGGTGACAGTTGATCATAAGTAAGATAATATGTAAAAAGGCTACTTGATGAAACAAATTACATCGAGAAAAAAACTTAATACGATATTTTTGGGTTTTTCATTTAGCGGCCGGATTATGACATGTGATTTACGAGAGATTAAAATATGCTTATATACGTTGTCAAATTAATTTGCAACATTTTTAGCTATGTAGCATAAACTACATTCTACTTAGAACTTTTGTCTATGGTATTAGCTATCTGTCGATATCAAATTATTCGGTGTAATTCAAGTGGTCGGTAACCGCGTGTATCGGTGATCAGATATTTTGAGCCTCTTCGCATCGTAACTCCGAACGAGCAACATCTTATAAAAAAAAACTTATAAATTATTATCTATTAAGAATGGACGTCAAACTATCAAATAAATTATAATCGTATTATTTCAAGTGAATCATAAATTAAAAGTTAATAAATTATAAATATTCTCAACACAACGGCATAAAAGCTAAGTATTATTCCATATATTTCTCATAAACATTTAAATAAAGGAACCAAGATATTATTTTTATTACCCCCAAACTTTGATCTATCCACGTGCAGAATCATTAAAGATAAGATTATTTTGGTATGCCGTCAGTTGATCCCAGCAATTTGATCCCACGACATTTGATCCCACGACAATTGATCCCAACGACATTTGATCCCAACGACAATTGATCCCACGACATTTGATCCCAAAAAATTGTCTATAAACCGACAGAGCCTGATAAGTAATAAAGTTATTAAATTTTATTAATTTAATGAAATAATTTAATCGATTATTCTCTTTGTCGGGAAATTTGTTTGAATTAAATTTGTATACGTTGTGATATATTTGTAATTACATTGTTATTAGAATTCTAACGGATGTAATAGTATAATGTGTTTATTATTTAATGATTCTTTAGAGATTATGACGTAATGATCAAGTTGAATAATTCACTATTATTTATCATTGCCCGGGATACGTCGTAATTTTGTCAGATATTGTATTTTATGAATTAATAACAAATTATCACGCAGACTTTTCATAAACTTTAATGGCATATTTAACAATTCGTTATAATGTGAAAAGCACGAAAGACCAAATTGACTGCACACCTGACGTTTCAAAGTTTCTATGAACAATAATTTTTCAACAAAATTTATAAAAAACAATATTTGACAAAATTACGACGTATCCCGGGCAATGATAAATAAAAGTGAATTATTCAACTTGATCATTACATAATCTCTAAAGGATTATTAACTCATAAACACATTATACTATTACATTCGTTAGAATTCTAATAACAATGTAATTACAAATATATCACAACGTCTACAAATTTAATTCAAACAAATTTCCCGACAAAGAGAATAATCGATTAAATTATTTCATTAAATTAATAAAATTTAATAACTTTATTACTTATCAGGCTCTGTTAGTTTATAGACAATTTTTTGGGATCAAATGTCGTGGGATCAATTGTCGTTGGGATCAAATGTCGTTGGGATCAATTGTCGTGGGATCAAATGTCGTGGGATCAAATTGCTGGGATCAAATGTCATGGAACCGATTATTTTCTATCGGTGATAGCTTGGAAAAATTAATATTATATTTTTGTCCCAAATGTATTAAATTATTTAGTGAATATTATTTTTTTGAATATTATAAAAAGAGTGAAATGTTAACATAACTTTACTTTCAAGAATATTTGATCTTGTCCATGACTTATATATTCAACTTACTGAAAAAAACTTGTTTGACTAATAAATTCCATATTAATAAATTTCTACTAATTAATCTGTAACACCCTCTAGACTCTAGACGATAAAGCCAAGTACATTAATAATTATATGCAATTTTACTGCAAACATCGTGAAGAGAATCAAGAATTAAATAAAAGAAAACTTCCAAAAAATATTCTGTTACAGCTACAGCTGCACTCAGAAAATCATGACATTTTCATTGCCCTACTGATGACTTATATTTTTCTTAAATGTGATAATTTTAATCTTAAATTATAAAGTTTCTATTGACCAATAAAATATAAAATTGAACTTAAAATGTATCTTAGATGACGCAACTAGGCCCTACAATTTTTATTAAATATTTAACAAATATTTGAATTTTGTTCGAAATATTGAATTGAGCCCCATGTAGGAATACATATATTTTCGGTGTACAAGTCTAGAGACTGTGTAGAGATTCACAAATATAAGGCTTTTCGCTTTCCAAAGAATGCGGCGACGACCCCATATTCTCATGGGTAAAGATGAGATTGCCTGGAGACCATTGGTTTACTCTCTTGATATGGTAGCAACAAAGTTGTTCACTTTATGTAGGGTACATAGTGTGGCGATTCGCGGCATTTGACTAACCGACACCAGTGCAGTTTGCCCTGCATTATACAAATTATATAGTGTACATTTATTTATAATATTTACTAGCGCGGATGTTATTTAAAGTGGCCTTTATTTTTACAACACTGCTATATCAATCAAATTTACAGAAAGGAAATATTTAAAGTTTAACTTGCTCAAATAAAATAGCTCCTAAATTCTCTAATGAATTGTACGCAGTCCGTTTATTTTCTTAAGTCTACACAATTAAAGTCCTTTTTCAATTCGTTCGTCCTATTGATTTTTCTTTACATAATCATTGAACAGAATCTTCTGGACCAGGTTTATTGTAAATGTTTATCAGTCATCAGTTTAACAGTCATCTTAACTATTTTAAAACTAAACAAGAATTGAAGTTATACACGTGTTGTCAATGTAGTCTTGAGTACTTTAAATTTCAGATATAAGTCAGGAAGCAATTCCAACCATTATTGGTATACGTGCCATTAATCACGTATTGGCATCCCACTTAACTAATGAAAATTACTAATAAGCGTGCGGTGTACATCTATGAGAGTGAATTGTGAATTATAGATGCTCGATAACAGAGATCATTAGCGTCTGTAAAGAAACAAAGTGTAAACAAAACAAAAGTAAAATCAATAAAATATAAGCAAAATCAAAAATTGACACACAACAAAATAAAATCGTTATAAGTACAAATAAAATGTGTCATATAATAATAAAAAAGACATAAAGAAAAAACCCTAAAGGCGTACACCTATGAGGGTATCAGGTCTTTCAGGGGCCTGACACCAAAGTACACTCAGATTAATGGACTGTCTGGAGGTAAAAAACACACAAACGATATTCAAATTATCGTAGATGTGTGAGACAGTAAAACCAAGAACCCATGTCTTTCTGCTCTTCTAAAAACTGAGAAAAACGTATAAGAGCAGGAGGATCTTGCAGCAACAAATTTTGTACTAGAATAAATAGTCTTAAAGGACTCTTACGCTATATTATTAATTTATGCTTTGCACAAGGTATTTATCCAAACCTGCACAAACTAGCTATTATCAAACCATTGTATAAAAAAGGTGATGAAAAAGTCATTGACAATTATCGGCCAATCTAACTTTTGTGTGCAATTTCTAAAATTTTTGAACTCGTTGTACGAACAAGAATAATTAACTATATAAGCAAATGGAATATCATTGATGACAGCCAACATGGCTTTAGGGCTGGCTATTCGACTGAATTGGTAATTTTTAAAGTTATTAATGCTATAAACTACGCTTGGAATTTAAAAAAAACCCATGTATTCTTGCATTATTTGACTTATCAAAGGCGTTTGACTGTGTTCATGTGGATCTACTTTGTGACAAATTATTCGAATATGGCATAACAGGTATTTCATTAGATCTTATTAGGTCTTACTTGTCAGGAAGAACACAAAAAGTTCAATGGATCTCTAATGATCAAGGTGAAATTAAAACTATACTATAAGATGCACGTCAAATTACTCGAGGGTTCCTCAGGGCTCTATCCTTGGTCCTCTTTTTAATTTTATATCTAAATGACATTGCCAAAACGGTAGATGACAGTATTGTACTATTTGCAGATAATACAGCTGTTGTCTTTGAAAATACGATTAAAAGAGCTCTAGTAAAGTCAGTGCAATCCTCTATAAACAGCATCTCGTTCTGGTTTCAAGAAGACAGCTTAAAATAAAATTTATCAAAAACTCAGTTCATTAAGTTTGGAGAATACTGTTTCTCTGATCAAAATTTATTGTTACCAGATATTGGATCAATTGACCTGTTGGATGTTGTTAATTTTTTTGGAATTTACATCGACAAACACAACACTTGGAAACAACATATAGAGTAACTATGTAAAACGCTTATTAAATACGCCTACCTCCTACGTTTACTCAACAAAATTGTTCCTCGTAACATTTTGCTGAATATTTTCCACTCGTATGTTCAAACTAGACTGTGTTATGGTATTGTCATTTGGGAAAATTCTGTTTCCATGGATACCTTATTCAAAGCCTAGAAGAGATGTATTCGTGCAATTTGCAATAAAGGTCGTCGAGAATCGTGTAGGTCACTTTTTAGAAATCTTCAAATACTCACTGTTATGGATCTATACATTTTATCGTGTACAACTTTTGTAAAAACATATCCTCAACTATTTGTAAACAATGTATAGTGTATACAATCATTCACATACTACACGCAACAAAGATAAGCTTGTAACAAAGCAGTCGAAGCTTTCTGTAACTAATAACAGTCCACTCAACGCAATTAGGTATAAGAGTTCACAACAAATTGCCGATTTCTACAACTAGCATGGATTGCTCCCTTACAACATTTAAGAACAATATTAAAAGATTGCTTACTCACTATAACTATTACAGTTTAGAAGAATTTTTTAACACTACTTTTTAAATTTTGTATAATATTAAATGGATATAAATTGTATTGCATAGATTTTATATCTGTATTCTTGTATTTTAAATCTGTATACTTTTTTGACTCATTCCACACTGTATTGCAGTAATTTTTTATGGAATAAAGACTTTTATTATTATTATTATTATTTTGTTTTATCAGGCACAGCCTGCTAGGTCAACTTTATTGTAATCTGTAATATTACATTTTATAATCCTGTGAGCAACGTAAAAAATAGTTACAAATCTTTTTTTGTCGTACCAAAAAACATAAAGCTGCCCATTTTCAAAGTCGATTACATAAGAATTTTCATAATAATGAAAAAAGGGAATACAATTTTAACTTTCAACACCCTGTATAATGTATTTCCTAAACCATCAACATTCAGATAAAACATATTCGGGTCAGTGGTCGTTCTCTGACCCGTAGTATCTCCAGTTAACGGATTTCCTATCGTTAATGAAACATCCTGTATAAAATATAAACTGGTGATAAACTTATTTCGTGCTCATTTAACTCAATCACTGCTGCGAAAACTTTTTCTTCAACTGTTATGACTTCAAATCTCAAGAGTTTTAGAAATTGAACTAAAACTTCAAATACAGATAAAAAATAAAAACTTTCAAAACATTCACTTTAAAATAATGAAAATAGATTGAACTATATTTATATAGAACCATTCTCGTGGGATGCAAAAAACTGTCAGTTTGGTTGCATCACATAATCTCCGTAGGCTTGACAAATTTCGTGAGTAACTAGTAAGTATATTTATCTATTTTTATAGTTTTTACGAAACAACTATTTACAAAAGTGGTGTGTGTAGTAAGATTGGCACCACTGACGTTGTTTTGGCGATCAAAGTTAGACGGAAGTTAATTCATTCAATTGTTGAAAAAACATGTAAGCATGTGATATATCAGTCTGTATTGTACATATTTTACTAATAGTCTACAATCTATATTATAATTAGAATAAACATTGTTAAAACAAATATTTTGTACACGATTATTAGTGTGCATAAAAAATTTTCAAAAAAAAATTCATTGTCATTAATTATGTTAATCACTGATATTCATAACCGGTAACAGTGATGATAATAAAAAGTTTTCCAACAAGCGCGTCACAACTTGATTGAAAGTATTGATATTTTTGTTATTTTGAAGCTTATTTTTTGCCATTAATAATGGAACACAATTTCAGCCATATGTCCAACCTCAAGACTTCGCTAAAGGTAATGCATCCGTTGGACCCAATTTTGAGTAGCTCTCTCGCCTAAATTAGGTGTTATCTCAGCGATAACGTGCTCGATGTTGGCCATTAAAGCAGGAATTGTTCGGGGCTTGTCGACATAGACCAACGACTGCACATAACTCCACAAAAAATAGTCCAAGGGTGTAATATCACACGATCTTGATGACCAATTGATTGATCCGTATCCATATCCATCTTTGCTCATAAAAGTCTCTCCAAATCGGCTCGATATGTCGCAGGATGCGTTAATTCAGGATGGAAGTGAACGCTTTGTATACAGTATTAAGACAGGTTATCGGACGGTAATTTTTCGGATCAGATAAGGTTCCCTTCTTGGGGATGAGATCAAGGCGGCCTTCTGTCAGCCAAGTTGGTATAGGCTCCAAACGTGTAACTATAGGTGTGAAGATGCAAACTAGATGCTTATGTGTGATGGAAACTTTTTCCACCAAAAGCTATTAACAGCCTAAAAAGGCATTCTTCACATCTGCCTCACTGACTGACAATGGCACTTCATCAATTCACAAGTGTCGAATTAAATTGTGGGTTATAGACGCTCGACAACAAAGGTAATTAGCATCTGAAGCTCATAAGTGTCGGTTGCAGAACTGCCTAAACAAATGGATAGCTGGAGTATTTTCATTTAATGGAGGCTTGGTCTCGTAGAGATTCTTCCAGAAATTTTCGATCTCTGTAGCAGTTGGCGGTGTACTTGTCATAAAGACACGGGATGGGCATGAATTAAAGTTGGCGTTCTCCTTTATTGCCCTTCTACGCCTTGCCAGTTTCTTTTTGGCAGAAATTAACGCCCGCATCTTGTCCAGACCATTCTGCTTGGTGGTCTACAACGTGGTTTTATTCAGTGTGTGATACTGTGCCCTAAAAGAGCGCGCAATGTGTCGGACTTCAGCTGTAAACTTACGGCCTGATAATAAATACTCTGTCACACACTGAATCCTGGACACCAACTGCCTTGCTGACTTTATTTCCCGCATGTCTGGAAAGTGCAGGCAGCAGGGGTAGCTAATACATTAGCTGCAGTGTAAACGGCGTCATCTAAAGTCCAGAGATCAGAATCATCTGAAAGTAACTCATCATAAATTATCAATTCCGGCCAGATGGCCGCAGTGATAATTTATGATGAACTGATCGCTGTCTGTCCTTCAAGTCAACATTGGTTGGTCAGGAACCGTGTTTTAAAATCATTATCAACAATGACAGCTGGAGAACGTGGTGCGACACTTGTGGCCGCTTGTGGACTCGGCGGCGTAGCTGCTATTAGATGAGACGGTTATCTTGGTAGATGAGACGGTTATCTTGGACAAATGAAAGATTTTTAATTTTTAATGAATAACGAGCGGTAATTACAGCAACTCAGTCACATTGTGTTCTCGGTGACCATTAGAGCCACCTTTTGAAATGTTCTCCAGCTTTTTCTGTCTCTGTCTGATAATATGGGACCAGTAGGTTGCATTTAAAATTATCAACCCTGGATAGAGTAGGAGAGCCATAGGCACAACCATAGATAAAAGTAGATATAGATAGTCATCTCTTATGTTACCAATTTGCGACGCGGACAGTGCCTCTGATGAAATGTTCGCCAACTATAATGCGCGACGGGAAATATGACGCGAAATTCAAATTTTTTTTACAAATTTTGTTTTCTAACAGCAAACTATTCATAAAATATATTATTAACCAAATACTTTCAGTAGAAATAAAACACTTCTCCCGAAAATATATGATAGCTAGTATTATCCATGAATATTTTATTTGCAGTTAGAAACTTATATCTACTAGAAACTATTAAAAATTAAGAACATAATAAAATGCAAGTAGATTTATTATAAAAAATTCGACTGATGACCAGTCCTATACTTCCCACCTAGTAAATATTTGCAAAAAATAAACACTTTTTTTTTTTTTTTTATTCTTTGACTAGGCCCAAATAACCTTAGCTGTTGGTAGTCTTTAAAACACAATTTAATTTTTATTCTTTGAAAAAAGCATGGCCCTCTTTTTTGTTTGGTGATCTACTGATGGCTAACTTAATGTAGCAAAAATCATGGTTACCTTGATTTACGTACAATTTTTATTTTTTTTAGTAAAATATTTTTTTTCTCGAAAACTATACATTTTAGAGAAAAAAAATATTTACATTTTTTTCATATTATAACATCTAGAATTCATTTATATTTTTTTTTACCTATGTTAATACGTGACATTGAGGACGTTTTTTTGAATATCTCAGGATCCACTGAACTGATTTGACTCAAAATCTAATCAGATCTAAGTTAAAGGCTGATAAACACAATAGAACAATCGGCATGCCCGTATGTTGTTCCGTTCTTAAGATATCGAAGGCGAAAAATTGACCACACACACACACACACACACACACATACACACACATACACACACACATACACACACACATACACACACACACACACACACACATACAGACATCAGTCAGAAAATGATCTTAAACGATTGCTAGGGTCTCAAAGCGTGAAGATCTGTTAAAATCTCGAAATATTTTTTTCGGACTAAATCCATTACTTCCCTACCATAGTAGAGGTGGGAAGTAAAAATAATACACAAAAAATACGAAGATATAAAAAAATTCTGATGGTAGTGCATAGATATAACTAAATTAAGCAAATAATTAAAATAATATAACATGTAAAAAAAAAAATTTAACATTAACTTTGACAAAAATATAGATCATCGGTGAAGTAAAAAAATCATTCGAGAACTAAATTATAAAAAAATATGCCTATAGCTATTAGATTTTCACAATTAATATTAATCGTGCTTTTACAGTTATAATAATAAATAAAAATGAACACAAAATAATTCAATATAAACACAAAAATAATAAAAATGAACACAAAATATTTCAATATAAACTACACAAAAACTGTCAGATTTAAAATATCAATAATTGGACAAGTGAAAGATTTTTAATTTTTAATGAAAAACGATCAGTAATCATAGCAAACCAGTCACATTGTGTGTTCTGTGACCATTAGATACCTTTTGAAATGGTCTCCAACTTGGAATTTTTTCTGTCTCTGTCTGACAATATGGGACCAGTAGGCTGCATTTAAGATTATCAACCCTGGGCACAGTGTTACCTTGGAAAAAAGAGATAAAAAACGAAGCAGTTCTCTTTTCCTTGTCTTCTGATGTATTTGAGAATTTAAAGTAGGTATTGTTAATTTACATGTGTAACAGTGGTTATGTATTTGGGATAGAAAAAGATAGAAGAACTGCTCTATTCTCCATCTCTATCTTTTGATCCACACTTTTTTGGGTGGCTTCCCTATTTTATTTATGATATTTCTTAGGTAGTCACACCCCGTAAAAGCATGAAAGCCCGGTAACGATCGACATAAAACGATCACCTAATATTTTTGATAACTCCGATCTCCGTGCAATTTATGCAATATATCATCTTCGGTTTTGACCCAATACTTGTTAAATAAATTTCCAAATCTTTAAATTAATGAATATTTCCGAGAAAAAGTACTAAAATATTGGTATCAGAACATGTTATCATTACTTTGCTATTATTTATCAATTTGATTATATTATGGTATATCATTCTTGTGTCTGCTTCTTCATGGTAACATTTAAAATCTATTTCTTTTCTTTAAATGACTACCTATTATTTACAATAATGTATAATATTATAAAACAGTACTGTTCTACAGTTATAAATACTTTTTTATCGCGCAATATCGGTACCATATTACTATTGTCTTCAAATTGTTTGGGCAAAAATGAAACCAATGCACCTTTAACTTTATAATTAGGCAATTTTTTTTAAAAACCATTTGGTCTTTTTTGTGATGGACCAGTAATTGTAGTAAATAATAAATATAACAATTCTTCAATAAACTTGAACTTAAACGTTCACACTTTCAACAAAAAAATAAACTCTTGAGAAATCAAATTAAAAATATTAAAAATTAATATTTAAACAAAAATGAAAATTTGGCCATATTACCAACCCGGTTTGGAAATATGGCCCATACAAAAATATTTACTTAGAGGCAATTCAATATTGCAGAAGCAAATGACAAAATCCTCTTCCTCTTTTGGAGTAAGAATGGTAGGACAATCTAAACGATTGGTAGAAACGCCATTCTTAATATACCTTCTCAAAATACGCGGGGAAATTCCAAATTTTGCACATGCATTTCTTTGACTTTAACCGGCTCAAAAAGCTGATAGAGCAGCCTTTAAACTATTTTGGGTTCATTGTTTACGCAGATTCTTACATATTCTGCCCATTTTGGAAACTGCAAAAAAATACACGTCATGCAGTTGACAATGAAATGTGTAGTAGGTAAAATTGCCTACTCAGTAGACGGGTAATATGACTCGGCCATATGACCAGCTCAGCACGTGGGCCATATTACCAGTTGAACAGGCACACGTGGCAAACAAAAAAAAAACAATTCCAGAATTTTTTTTTACGTAAAATAAATATGTAATTACTCGTATGTACTACGAGTACATACCTCTGTTGGTCAACCAAATTTCTGCTTTTTATTGCGAATTCACCAAATGTTTTGCTTACAACCGTTTGCTCTAACCTTATTAAATGACAACCTATTCGCACGCCGTTATGGAAAATGATCGGTATGTAAGTGTCAGGCAGAAGTATACTGCAATATATTAACAGATGGTGCTTAAACGTGTGCAAGGAAACTGTAAACGTTGAGAAATTGGGAATTTAGCGAATAGTTCAGCCGGGCCATATATATCGCCACTATATATTCCATACATTTGTGTTACAAATTTTTCTCAGAACTAATTCTGCGATTTTGCCAAAACTTAGTGGTATTGTCGAAATGATGCAATAAGTAAAATCCATCAATTACGTTAGTATCTATCTGAGTTGGTGTGGAAGATTCTACGAAGGAACATAATTTTTTTGCAAGCGTGAATTTATCTGTTTTATACATATCACCTGTGTAATGACACAATTACAAAGCGGCCGGCGCTGGTGATAATGGGAAAGATAAGCAATATTCAATATCTACTTTTTTCCCAAGTGAAATAGCTAGTAGTTTTAATGTTGCTACATTATTTTCCATGACATTTGGAAATTTTAATTTTGACCCTAACTCGTCGTCTTCTGTCAAAAACATTTTTTTATACTGTTTTTACATGTATGACAGTACTTAAATGGACATTCATACAGAGAACAGTACCCACCGTACCACTAGCGCTGCTAGTGAAAGAATTTTCGTACTTCATGAAAAAGGGTCATTGTAAACTGCAGACGTGTAGGATCCTTAATTCGATTTATGCGTCTGCATTTTACACAGAATCCAATTGGCTTCATAATATTAATCGTGCCGATTATTGCCGAGCAATTCGCTCTATGCGTAACGTGTCTGCAGATTAGGTATATGCGAGCGGAGTCATGGGTGACCGCTATTAAATCATAATTTCATACCGCCCGGGCGAAACCGAACGGGTACCGCTAGTAGTACTAATAAAGTTGTATAGGTAAATCAGGAGACACATTTCAAACAATTAGGTGCAGTTCCGTCTTTATCATAAGAGCAAGTGGGGCATGACATTCAGGACTCCCGTCCTGATGGGGGCTCCGAAATGCCGAAATCCAGTGCCTATGCATTTTTTATCCAATTAATCAATTTTCACAACTAAAAAGAATACAAAATGAATTACCAGCAACTATGTTTCAAGAACGAATTACTAATTTGTCAATTATGTGCATAGAAAATGATATCCTTCAAAAAGAGGATATAATAGAAGATTTTGCACTTTAGAAACCTTGAAAGAAACCATTAACATCAACGTAAGTTCAATTCTCGAAACAGTAATCACAATTTACATCACTTATATTTGATTTGTATAAAGCTAACCATAATAACCAATAAAGTCACTAAACAAAAGTACATTCTGATGTTTTCATTCACGTTTTCTTTTTTGGCATTCGAAAAGGGCAGGGCTCCCAAACTCTGTGTGCCCAAGGGCCCCTACATTGCCAATTTACAAAAACAATTACTAAAATGGGACACGTTGTACTACAAAGTATTTTCCTTTAAAAATTATGTACTTACGATCGTCAAAATAATTAGAGTCAGACTTAAAGTAGTTCTGTATCAGAAAAGTGATATACTTTCTTCTTCAGTTGAAATCTCGTGTCAGACTACGGCGAGCCGGTGAAAGTTACTTCTCTCAGCGTCAGCCCCTTTCATCTTGAAATAATTATGCGTGTCTTTGTGAATTTTGGATAGAGCGGGTGATTCCTAGTCATATGTTAGCCATTATATACAGACATTTTCTATACTCTGTGTGTATACGTATGTTATATAAACAGTGCATTATCTGGGACCACGGTAGTGGCTCTGCCAAGTCGAGCAAACGGCCGCCACCGGGAACCCTTCTCTCGAAGCAACTCGAGACTTTCTATATCTCTGTTACAAATGCAAGCAGAAGCCTGATAATTACGTTAGAGATTTTTTATAACTTACTTTACTAAATCCCCAAATTACTAGTTTCTAATAAATAATAATAATAATAATAATAATTTTTTTTTATTAGTTAACACTAAAAGGCAAAGTTCAGCTTATAAAGCTGTTTTACAACTTAACCTAACAA
Source organism: Mongoloraphidia duomilia (assembly GCA_039654895.1). Lineage (NCBI taxonomy): Eukaryota > Metazoa > Arthropoda > Insecta > Raphidioptera > Raphidiidae > Mongoloraphidia > Mongoloraphidia duomilia. The sequence goes on along the minus strand of CM077517.1, from coordinate 43,491,371 downwards.
AAATTGTAAATTCTCAGTAATACATATTATAATAGCATAGTTGTACCTAACATAAGTTTTTCATTTCATTTACAAAGTAAATACAAAATAGAGAAAAAAAAAACAATAACAATAACAAAACAAAACATCAACATATACATACATATGGGTAATAAATTTTAATATCACAAGTATGTGTCAGCAAAGTTATTATTGCACTGTGTCTTCAGTTCATATCAAATTATATACCTACCTAAGTAAATTGAATAAACTCAATAATTATACTATATTTGAGACAACCCACCCCTCAATTTTTTTTCGAAATGAATTTATTTTAAGAACTTTATATTCCGGTGGTACTTTATTATAGAGATTGGCAGCCAAATACGAAAAACTCCCTTTGTACTTAGTTGTTCTATGTCTCGGGATTTCTAACATGCCTTTAGCACGGAGTTTGGCGGAGTACAAATGATCATCACGCCAAGTTATTTTTCCGAACAAATATTCAGGTTGACCTGAGATGATGACCTTGTGTAAGAGACATAGAAAGTTGATGACCATACAATGATGTATGCTAATCATATTGCAAACATTTCTATACTGTGTTATGTGATCAAATTTTCTAAGTCCACATGAGAATCGAACACAAGAATTTTGAAGGATTTTTAACCTATTTAAATCTGTAATTTTTAATTGTGGCACAAACACAGTATCGCAATATTGTGCAATAGAAAGAACTAAGGATTTAGATAACGTGAGTTTGATTGACAGACTAAGATGTGAACGAAATTGATAAAGATATTTTAGACGCATATATGCTTTTTGTAATACTTTATTTATATGCTCAGAAAAGTTTAAATCCGAATCTATACAAACGCCAAGGCTTTTAACTGATTGAGAAATAGCAAGTATGTCATTGCTAAACATAATATTTTGACTATCTAAAAAATATTTATTACGGGAGATTTTATTACCTACTAATAGTACAACAGACTTATTAGGATTTACCTTGAGCCCATTTCGTTCAACCCATACCGATAGTCTCTGAAGATCTTCGTTCAAATATGCTGTATGTAATGCTGTATCATCAGGATGAAAACTCATAATTAGTTGGGTATCATCTGCATAAGAATGAACAGAGGTGTGTTTCAGTGCAGAGGTTATATCGGCAACGAAAATAAGAAAAAAGACCGGTCCCAGGACAGAGCCTTGAGGGACACCACAAGGAAAATTCATTAATTGTTTAGACATTACACGGTCCACTAGTATAACCTGCCTGCCTCTATCAACCAGATAATTAGAACACCATTTAACAGCATTAGGAGAAAAGCCAATTCTCTTTAGTTTTGCCAATAATAACTGATGATGTATAGTATCAAAGGCTTTTGAGAAATCTATTTGGGTTAGTAGTGACACTTGATGATTGTCAAAAGCAGTTAAGAGTTCATCACATAGATTCAGCAAACTAGTTGCAGTACTAAAGTTTCGACGAAATCCCGATTGGGTTTTTGGTAAGATACTATACTCATTGAGGAAATCTACAATTTGATTGCAACAAACCTTCTCCATTATTTTCGAGAACACCGGTAGAATACTTATAGGCCGAAGGTCATTAAAAGTCAAAGGATTAGAGACTTTAGGTAAAGGTTTAACTAATGCAAGTTTCCAAACAGTAGGAAATTCTGTGCTTAAAATTGAATGATTTACAATATGAGTAATATATGGAGCAATGTACGTAAGACACATTTTTATCATTGTAACGCTAATCCCATCATTACCAATGGCATGTGACTTAAGTGTGGAAACAATATTGTAAATGTTTTGAACAGAAATAGTATGAAACTCAAACGTATTATTTGGATAAGTAGATCTATCATTTTCATATTCCTGTATGATGCTATCCGATACAACAGTAGGTAAAACATTTAAGGACTCATTAATTTTATCAGGATTGCATAGATTGTTGGGCAACTGATCCTTTTTACTAATTGTAACGCCTAATTTTTTAACGTTGTTCCAAAGATCAGTACTATTTTTAGAATTCTTATTGCAATAGTTAATAAATGCTTGCTTTTCTCTTCTAATTGCAGCTGTGGTATAGTTCCTTAGTTGTTTATAGTATAGCCATTTGCCGTTATCCCGTTTTTTTTTGTACGATTGCAAGGCTTTATCCCTTAGCTTCATCATGATTTTAATGACCGGCGTTATCCAGGGACAATAGTTATTTTTAGTTCTGACTGTTTTAATATAGTTCAGAAAATATCTGCCATCAAAGTTTCGCCATTTCGTCACTTATTCACTGATTTACTCACTCACTCACCGATCATCAAAAATCTAGGGTACTTCCCGTAGTCCTAGAAAGCTGAAATTTGGTATGCATAGGCTGCGTTTCGCGTACAAGTAACGAGAAAATTCAATCATCTGTAATTTTCCCCATCCAACCCCTAAAAGGGGGTGGTGCAGATTTCTGTAAGTCCGTAGTCAGAGAAAGCTTAAATTTGGTATGCAGACTAGGTTTCGCGTACACGGTACAAGTAACAAGAAAATTAACAAATCTATGTTTTTCCCCCTCCAACCCCTAAAAGGGGGTGGTGCAAATTTCTATAGGTATATAAAAGGAAAAAAGAAATTTGGCATGCCAGCTAGATTTAGTGTATAAGCAACAACATCCTACAAAAAGAATTGAAATCCCATCAAAAACAATTCTTGTAAAAATAAAATCAAGTCTCGCGATCGCGTAGCAGCAAAAAGTTATGAGATCTAATAGAGCCAAGTTCAATTAATTGTAAGAGAATATATATATATATATATTAAAACCTTTGGGATTTGAATCTGGGCTTGGCGTTGGAACTTGTCGGCAGTCTAGTACTTACCACCCAGCTACCTGGCTTATGTCAACATAGACATCAACATGTGTAAACTTATGTGTTTTGTTTCACATGACAATTAATACTTCTTCTATTTCCGTAACATCCAATATTTCTCAAATGCCACCCCAGTATAAGCCATTTGACGTTATTCAGGTCAAAAATATAAATTTAATTTCCATGTATTTTCATATTAAATTATTATATGATTGGACACAATCTAAGATATTTCTATTTGTTAGATAACCTGCAAGTAAACTTTCATCAGAAACTCATCGTACCTATGTGATTTTTATTTGTGGTGAATTGTGTAAATATCATTTTCACAACGCCGCTATTGAAAATTCGATTTTCGGTACCTGTTTAGCGGGTTGAAACTGAACGTTTTCATCCCTAGGGATGAAAATTTTCAGGTCGGTTCTCTCTGTTCTTAACGTTGTTAAGAGAGAGACAGAGCGATTGGATCCGCATATAATTTTCGAAAACGTCAAATTAAAAAGGAGATGGAGCGATATTGAATCCGCATATAATATTCATAAACGTCAAAATGACAGACATACCCCCACATAAATCTGACAGATCTAATATTTTTGCGACTTTTTTGCACGTCCAAATTGTAGGTACCTCAAATCGAATTGTTGTTGTGAAAAATAATATTCAATTACTCGGTCTGCAACTTGGCGTTTGCAACACGTGTGCTTGCATGCCCTCGTACCTCGGGCAGCAAACTTTATACTGGTTGCAAACGCCAAGTTTCTTACCTTGTAATGCAGTATACTATTTAATAAACCACAGTTTATAAAGCAAAAATGTTCGTTATCAATTTGCACTTATAATAGTTAGAGGCATATTATGACGTGTCAGAAGGTTGTCATTACATGCGAGGGGCGTATCGTTATAGGGAAGACAGTAACTAATCTAATATTTCAACTCGGCTACAATTACATTATCAAGTGTCTACATCATTAACAGCCACCTGATTGTTGAACGTGCACTAACTGCGTTGTAGGTCTGATAAACTTTAAATATGAGGGTCCTATCTTTAAAATGTTTTAAGAGAAAACGGTAACTAATTAGAAAACAGGGATAATACAAATCAAAGCTCAACAAACTAGTAGGAGAGGCGATGACACATAAGCCTCCCCGAACTGTTAGAAGATTATTTGATGAATCTCAGGTACAGTGAGTCATCACTCAATATGGAAAAACAAGGGTTGTCGGACTGAGATATGCAGGAACGGAGAAAAGAGCCAAATTTCACCCCCCAAAAAATGCTTTTTGAGCCCATGTGTTAGAAGATTTTTTGTTTTAATTTAAAAAAATGAATTTTTAGATGTCAAAACACGAAAGGTTGGTGGGCCCTTCCTCCCGTTTCCCCTTGCCAACCGCGTTTTAATTCGGGACCGCGGAGGGAAACCCTCCACCATTTAGTAGACGGATGAATCAAGATGAAAATGAAAGATTATCGCTTTTTCTTCGGTTTTGCGTTCGGTTGACAGTGGGTTGGCGGCCTATTTTTAACCGATTTCAAAAAAAAGGAGGAGGTTCTCAGTTCGACTGGGAGTTCTGGGTTCGACTCCCGGCGGTGCATTTACATTTTTCCTATATTGCCTTCTATATAAATATCATGGCGATAATTCGTCTGATATTCTTATGTTAATTTCACTAATATAGTGAATTTAGTTACGGTATAGGTGTCTAATCATATTGATTGTATTTCTTTTGTTTATATTAAAAACCGTATATAGATTTCTCGTTATAATTTGATTTATAAGGCGCGTCCGGGCCATGAGAAAGCCAGCATTCATTTGTAATGTTGTTATAAAAATAATAGCTCTCGCAGTTAATGGATCTGTGGTCATCGTTGCATATATAGGAAGAATTAAATGTATGCTGTTGGGCACTGTGTAGTAACTGGAAACTTTCCCGACGCGAAATTGGGAGTTCTGGGTTCGACTCCCGGCGGTGCATTTACATTTTTCCTATATTGCCTTCTATATAAATATCATGGCGATAATTCGTCTGATATTCTTATTTTAATTTCACTAATATAGTGAATTTAGTTACGGTATAGGTGTCTAATCATATTGATTGTATTTCTTATGTTTAATTCTTGTTTTATTTAATAGGGCACACCTTCAGGGTGTTTCCACATAAATTTTACTAAAATCGGTTCAGTGTTTTTTTTGTGTTTTTGAGTAACCTATTTACTGGAAATTGTGAAATTATTCGATCAGTGGGTAATCTATTTTGTTCCTATAGTACATATATAATGTTCTTGTATTATTTTTGTCAAAGAAAAGTAAGTATTGTTTGTGTTTTCGATACAATCCTGTCAGGTTTGCTATTATATTTTTTTTGCTATAGCCACTACAAAATAGCTACTTTCGATATATGTATAGCGGCTTTTAATGAGTCATTTAACAAGCATGTGTGCTGAAAGTGTTTTACTTACCGCTATATAAGCTTGCAAAAAATACCATATATATTTTGTGCGTACTGGTATTACGACTCGTATGACTGCACAATCTCACTATCACTCGCTTTTACATACTGTCATCACTAATATATTCCATTACACATCTAGATATACAATCTACTATACCCGACTACCAAAGGAGTGTAATATTTTTCAGGTGTATGTTTGTATGTGTCTTTGTGTCTTTGCATTTTAATCGGCGCCCACTGTACCTAGCCTAAACGGCTTGAGTGATTTTGAAAAATGAGGTGTCTATACTCTATAGATTCGTCATAGTCTCGCAAGTGCTACTGGGTATATGACGTTACGGAAAATTCAATATGGCGGGCACTCGACATATTAGTAGGGTTTCGCCAATACGCTAAAACGCAAAAAATACAGATTTACGTTTTGTGACTATCCCAAAGGAGTTATACATTTTTCCGGGATGAAAAGTACCCTATTTGCTATTCCTGGGGCCTAAATAAACTCTATACCAAATTTAATGAAAATCCGTTCAGCCGTTACGGAGCTGAAAGGTAACAAACACACACACACAAACTTTCGCATTTATTCCTTTCTTATTTTTAATCGCGTGATTAATTATGCGCTTATTTTGAGGTCGGCGCCAATTTAATAAAATATGAAGTCAGTTAAAAAGTATAGTAGAAATTAATATCTACTTTTTAACCGACTTCATATTTTATTAAATTGGCGTCAACCCCAAAATTTTATTATTTTCCTCTTTTAAGTGGCTTTTTTGGAGTAGATTTTTTTTTGTTAAAAAGTTTTTGAATTTTTACTTTTTATAGCTTTACAATACGTAGTTTGCACGTTATTAACCGACTACTCTCTTGATATTTGATTACTAAACTTAATAAAAAAAAAAAAACACTGAACCGATTTTAGTAAAATTTATGCCCTATTAAATAAAACAACAATCATCAAAATCGGTTCACAAATGCAAGAAATATGAGGTGACATACATACATACTACATAGCATACATAAAAAAATACATAATAAAAAAAATCTATCGAACTACCGAACCGATTTAAGTAAAATTTATATGGGACCAATCCAAAGGTATTCTCTATTAAATAAAACAATCGTCATCAAAATCGGTTCACAAATGCAGGAAAAATCGCGTAACAAACATACAAAAAAAAATTCAGCCGAACTGAGAAACTCCTCCTTTTTTTGAAGTTCTTATTAAGTAGTAAGTCTTTATACAAGTGCTCTAAGTATCGAGCATCTGTTTTACAAAGTGCTTTAAGCTATCTGCGAGCACTAAGTTCTCAGCACACTGCCCAGCTCCGTTCGTCTATTTGTCTATGCGCATGATACAGGTCAAACGGCTGAGCGGATCAAAACCAAATCTTGTTAGCATGCTTGACATGTAAATATTAAGAGCCATATTGTTTTGGGGGAAAATCGGCGCATGCGCAGATGAGATGTGCGATAACGTCGTTTTTTCTATTGTAACGGTATACTTTTCATAATAGCTAGAAGAGAGACGGCGACAATAAATGTTCAACTTCGCGTGATGGGAATAAAGTGTTCCTACATGGAGCTCGAGCTCGTCTTGTGGAGTAGCACTCTGCAGTGGTCGGCAGAGGCGCTACAGGGACGTCAGATTTTCTCGGTCATTTTTTCAAGAGTCCTACATGATTACATCACGAATTGGCTGAAAATGATTTTATTATATTCGGATGGCCTTCCAAGTACCGACGACCCCTTTTCTGCCATGGAAACGAAAAGCAAATATAATATAAATCACTGATCTCTATAATTACAAACTGGATAGCTGATGTAAAAAATTAAAAACATGGAACCAATTGATGTGGTAGCCAGCGCCACACAATATATAATAATAAAGTATTGTTTTATAATAAATAACAATTTCGTAGTCTACATTATTATTTTATCATTAATTTTTTTTCAATTTGTTGTATTTTGATGATTTACTTATACATAACCTAAAAACACTACGTGTAGAATAATAACTGATCACTGACAAGGCGAGAACAACTACAGCCATGAACGCGTACACATCTAACAGCAAATACTGATAGTACGGCATATCGGCAGACGCCACCTTCAGCTGTGGAGCTCCCTTGTGTCTGGCAACATACTCGACCCAGTAGATTGCAGTGTCCATTGGAGAATTTTGTCTATCGCGATAAGCATTCGATATTCGTTTGACACCTTCTCGAAATCTGAAATAAATATATTACAATAATATACATATATTACGAAAATTATTAATAATATATAATATTACAGGGTGGCACATTTTAAACAATGCAGTGAAATATCTCGTAAACGGTACAAACCATAAAAAAATGTTTTATACAAAAATTATAGAGTGTTAAGGGGGACAGAAGACTGTGATATCATATTTAACTCCCCTTTAATACAAGGTTTGGCAGAAATATGAATCTGACAAAAATATGTATAGAACCTTTTTGGTATAGAGAATTTACTTAACTTTAATTTTGCGTAGAACTATTTTTGTTGTAGAGTTAAGATAAAGTTATGAATCCGGTAAAACCTGACTTTCGTCCCTTCCCCAGCTGTCCTGCAGGGAAGTAGCCTACTTCATTCGAGGGGAAAACTTCAGGATTTATTGAGGACATCCTAAGAAACCAATTTGTAAAAAAATTTCTTGTAGAAATTTTTTCCACTCCAAAATGCTTGGCGCCTGGGCTAGAGTCCCCACCTCTAATACTAATTATTGTCGATAAAAAGAGAATATAATATTAAGGTAGTTGTCGTGCTATCGACATAGTGTCAGAAAATTCTAAATTTTCGTATACTCATTAAGGATACTATAATACAAATACATACCATTAAAATTTGAAGTTGATTGACCATCTCTAACTCGAGATAAACTTAATTAAAGTTCGGATAATTAACACGGAGAGCATAGGAAAGGGTGTGTTTTTGACAAGTTTTTTAATTTAAAAAAAAAGTAACAGTTAGAAATTTTCAAAAAACTAACTGTTCATTTATGTTTTTGTTCTGAGTTTAAAAAAGAAAATCCAAAAATTATTGACCTTTTTATTGTTGAGATATAATAACGCAAAGTTCAACAATTTTAACGAAAAGATTGATATTTTTATATAATCAAGCGAAAAAACTAAGAGAAATATGTATAACTATGTAAACAACAGTTTAGGTACAATCTCTAACAAAATTTTTTTACATTTAACACTATACTTATTTATTGTTTTACAGCGTATTATGAACGAAACTTTTGGATGTTATTGTAACACCAAATGCTATCGCTAGCTACCGGTAGCTCGCAATCGATGGTTTATACTCATACTCTATTGCAGGGGTGGCCAGACTTTTTGCAGTGCAGCAAGAGCCCTAGTTACCTACCTGGAAATATTGGTAGCCGAACCTAAAGTTCTTGGTATAAAAATAAAAAAAAATCGGAATCAAAATGTATTTGTATTTACAATATTTAGAAATTTTAAAAAATAACAAATTAGTTGAGTCACAATAAAACTCTTGAGCTGCGTGCTGCTCGCGAGTTACAGTTTGGTCACTGTTGCTCTATTGGACCGACTTCTATTTATATGTTCGTTACGTGTGTTTCTATTAGACGAGATAAGGCTTGAGCAGTCCATGAGAATGGTCGAAGCCGAGACCGTCAGAGTTGTGCACATTTTACTATCGCGGTCTAAGCTAAATCACGCCGCATTCTCTGTAGATTCTCGAGGAAGTTTGCAAAGAGAGTATATTGATAAATCGGTGTTACACGTGTAGGTCGATATTACTTTTCAGTTTTTAATTAATTATTAAAAAGCGGTCAAGTGCGTGTGGAACTCGCGCTACGAGGGTTCCGTATCGTTACAACAATTAAATTTGGTAGACATATTCTGTGAAATTTTCAACCGGCTACATGTTACGGTTACAAAGATACAACCTATAAAGATTTTTCGGTTTTTTGGGGATCCCCCTTTAATTTTTGTTTTTTGTGATTTTAGGATTTTTCCCTTTACCTGTGCTGCGAGACCTTACTTCTTGCCAAATTTCATGATTCAAGGTCAACGGGAAGTACCCTATAGGTTTTTGATGAGTGATTTTGCTAATATCAAAATAGGTATAGGACCCCCTTTAATTTTTACTTTTTATGATTTTCGAATTTTTTCCTTTACATGTGCTGCGAGACCTTGCTTCTTGCCAAATTTCATGATTCTAGGTCAACTGGAAGTACCCTATAGGTTTTTGATGAGTGATTTTGCGAATATCAAAATAGGTATAGGACCCCCTTTCAACTTTACTTTTTGTAATTTTCGGATTTTTCCCTTTACTTGTGCTGTGAGACCTTGCTTCTTGCCAAATTTCGTGATTCTAGGTCAACGGGAAGTACCCTATAGGTTTTTGATGAGATGACAAAATGGCCGTATCTTTTGATCAAGTTGACCTACAACTTTAAGGGACCGTAGACCTTAGTATTTCGTATAAATTTCAACTTGATATCTCTATCCGTTCCTGAGAAAATGGGTCTTGACTGACAGACACCCAGCCAGCCGGACAAACGAGTGATCCTATAATGGTTCCGTTTTTTCTTATTGAGAAACGGAACCTTAAAAATGGAATACCTAATTATGTATTTACCTTGGATCAAGCACTTTTTTCAAAGCCATTAGAATACTTTCTTTTGATAGCGTTTTATAATCTATCACAACAGCTGCACCACTTTCTTGTGCTGCCGCAGCGTTGGTATATTGATCACCAAACATTGGAATGGTAACCATTGGTACCCCAGTGTGAATCCCCTCAGTTGTTCCCAGTAATCCACCATGGGTTATAAAAGCCACCACATTTGGATGATCTGAAATAATATAAAGTCATATTTAATATTTAATATTATTTAATATTTAATATTACAAAGATTAAGTCATAATAATATGGCTATGGCCTATGGAAGCTAGCCCTCATGGGCCATAGCCTTATTGGAAGCGGTATACATGTTCGACTCAGTTGCCAAATACGCACAATTGCCGAAGCACATGTACGTACAATCCCGAGTGTGAACTGTGAGCAGAGACAAATACTCATATATTTAAATTTAAACAAAACTGAATGAACTTACAAATTTTATAAGAAACGAATAAAGTTAAAAGAAAATAGTATTATAGGCAGTTTCGAATAAATAATAAAATATATAGACCTAGATCATCCTAGATGATACATTTTTTTTTTAAATGTTGATGTGCGATTTGCGAACCTTTCACTGGAGTCCACCACCAAATTTCTGGTATAGTGACTCGGTAAATGTCAGGGAAGTCTGTGGAGTGTGTTGCGGAAGTGACGCTTATTCTTCAGACCCTATCGTATCTATAGCCTATGGCCTATGCGATATATTTTTCCTCTTTGGTCAGCTGTCAAGTTTTTTTAACTTCCCGCTGAGAAAATTGTTATTTTTCAAAAATTCGGGAAGTTTTTGGTTTCAATCCGATTTTCGAAAATCGGGTTTTCAACAGATCTGGACGTTTTGAGGTCCTAGGAAGCTATTCTGACTATTTCTGTATGTGTGTAAGTATGTAAACCTTGAATAACTTTTGGACGGATCAATCGATTGCAGCAATCAAAAGAGTTTTACTCAAATTAGATTTTCTAAAAATTTAAACTTAATCGATCTAATGGATTTTGAGAAATCTCAAAAATGAAATTTTTGAAAAAATGTTTTTTTTTAATAACCTTTAAAATACTTTACCGATCGATTCCAAAATCTAATCAGCTCTATTCCCCCAAAAACTGCGATCTCTATCGGTTGATTCGTTTTAGAGATATCGTTGTCAAAAAATTTTCAAAAAATTGTTTTTTTAAAATAACTTTCAGATTTTTTGACCGATCGATTTTTAAAATCTAATCACTTTTTACGCTCAAAAAACTGCGACGAATGCTACAAACCCCATCACAATCGATTTATCCGTTCGAGAGATATCGTTGTCGAAAAATTTTCAAAAGTGTTTTTTGATGTGAAACCTCTTTAGGCACGGGCGTTGACTGAAGGATTCCTTCACTCAACGGCACGGGTGTAAAATCGTTTGAATGTTACGTCGCGTCTTACCGCACTATACTGTTCACAGTCGCTATGTTACGTGTGTGTGTGTGTGTGTTTGAATTAAATTAGGGTAAAATGGGATAAATTAAGGTAAAGTAGGGTAAATTGGGATAAATAAAGGAAAAATACAGTAAATTAGGGTACATTACATTAAATTAGGTTAAATTGGGGTAAACTAGAGCAAATTAAGGTAATTAGGGTAAATTATTGCAAAATGGGGTAAATTAAGGTAAACTAGGGTGAAATAGAATAAAATGGCGTAAACTAGGGTAAGGAGGATATATCAGGGTAAATTATGGTAAATAAGGGTAAATTGAGGTACCTAGGGTAAATCGGGGTACACTAGGTCAAATTAGAGTAAATTAGTGTAAATTAAAGCAAATCACGGTAATTTGGGTAAATGGGGGTAAATTAAGGTATACTAGGGAAAATTAGGGTACATTGGGGTAATTTAGAGTTAAATAAGGTAAATTGGGGTTAATTAATGTAAATTGGGGTAAATTAGGGTAAATTGGTGTAAATTAAGGAAAACTAGTGTAAATTAGAATGAGTCGAGTTAAATTGGGGTAAATTAGAATGAATGAGGGAACATTGGGGTAAATTAGAGTTAATCGAGGTAAATTAGTGTTTATTTAAGTAAACTAGGGTAAAGTAGAGTGAATTGGGGTAAAAGGGATAAATTAGAGTAAATTGGGGTAAATTAGGGAAATTGGGGTAAATTGGAGAAAATTGGGGTAAATTAGGGAAAATTTGAGTGAATTAGAGTAAATTAGGATAAAATAGGATAAATTAGTGTAAATTGGGGCAAAATTCTTTTACTAATTATATTCGCAGGGTGAGAATTTCTCGCGGGCAGGGGTAATAAACCAGAAATTCTTTTCTCTGGAACTACTGAACCGATTCTAAAAATTCTTTCACTAATAGAAAGCTAAACTATCCCTAAGTGATATAGGCTATATTTTATTTTTTGACTCATAAAACAACCGTGTTTTCTTTCTTATTATATAATGAAAAAAACAGTTTTGGGGTTTCATGGAAAGATATTATATAATATTATATTATATCATTCTTGAGACAATACGATTATTTATTATTCTAACTTATCGCTTAACAATGTTTATTATTGCAAATAATATTCCCCTAAGTGAAGTCACGTGGCGAAGTATTCATATAACAATATGTGATAACATGGTGTAGTCCGGTCAATTTAGCCCTAAAAATAGTAGTAAAAATACAAAAATCAGCGGAGAGCTAAAAATTGGTATGAATGTTGGGAACACCATTATAAATGAGTGTTGAAAAGTCCCCATCGATCCCGTACCTGGAAATTTTTTTATTCAAGGTCAAAGGTCGCAAATATCGGTTTTTTGCATTTTTCTCGTAAACGGTAAGTGTTATCATAAAAATAGCTTATACAATCTTGTAGAGGATACAATTCTCTACAACTTTTGTATAAACATTTTTTGTCTACGATTCAGAGTTTTGCTTATTTAAGTACCCGTGGCTTCCTCCCACTCGATTTTAATTTGATTTGATTTGTGGATTATAGACGCTCGACAACAAAGGTCATTAGCGTCTGTAATGAAACAAAGTGTAAACAAAACAAAAGTATAAACAAAAAAATAAAAACAAAATCAAAAATTGACACACAACAAAGTAAAACAATTATAAGTGCAAAAAAAAAGTGTCATAATATAATGTAAAATATAAAGAAAAAAAATCATAAAGGCTGTAAAGGGGCCTAAATGTATACAAATAAATAAAATCAAATAAACCGGTCAAGACCGGTTTCCTTTAAAAAACGAAACAGCAGATCGACATTGTCAGGATCATTTCCTAAAACAACCGACAGATCACCTGACAATCCAATCTGCTGTCGTGTGTCCCCAAACTGGACACACTCGATTAAAATATGCGAAACGGTAACACGAGTGTCACACGTCTCACAGAGGGGCGGATCCTCACGAGCCATTAAGAAACCATGTGTCAATCTACAGTGACCGATGCGCAGCCGTGTAAGGACCACTTCCTCCCACCTGGAGGGACGGCAAGATGTGAACCATGGGTCAACTGTAGATTTTATAAATTTTAATTTATTTTCATCAACAGCACTCCATTCATCCTTCCAGAGCTGCTGAACGGCTGAAATCAGTACGCTCTTGAGGTCGTCACCGATAACGCAAAATACACTCTGACCGTTATTTGCAGCGTCCTTAGCTGCAGTGTCAGCTAGTTCATTGCCAGCAATTCCCATGTGGCCGGGAACCCAACAAAACCGGACAATGGTTCCACCTCTTTTCAAAGAATATAATTTATCTTGTATTAAACAAATAAGAGGATGGCTGGGGTAGGAACGCTGCAATGCCTGTAGAGAACTCAAAGAGTCGCTGCAAATAACATATTTGTGCGGACCGTGCACATGTCTCAAGGCCTGCAAGATTGCATATAACTCTGCAGTAAAAATACTGCACTCTTGAGACAACTTATATCCAACACTGGCGTTATCGGTGACGAACGCGCAACCAACTCGGTCGAGAGACTTCGAACCATCCGTGTAAACGGAACGATAGTCTCGATTCTGATCCAGCCACGCCAGAAAAAGCTGGCGATAGAGCTCTGGAGTTGTTGAATTTCGAGGATGAATGGAAAGTGACATGTCGATGACGGGCTGAGGAATTAGCCACGGGGGCACAGAATTACGGCCGACTTTAAGAGTTCTAGGAAGCGCCAACGGAAGTTCATCTAGAAGAAGGGTCAACCTGATACCGAGAGGACGTGTTGCATTTCTTCTCCGTCTATACAGAGAAGAAAAACGAGGTTGAAATACGCAACTGTAAGTTGGGTGATCAGGTTGACTACGGAGCTTAGAGATGTAGGATAGCATATTGCGTTTCCGCCGGATGTTCAGCGGAGGCTCTCCGCATTCAGCGGCAATGCTAACAACAGGACTGGATCGAAACGCTCCGGTTGACAAACGTATTCCGGCGTGATGAACAGCGTTTAACGTCCTAATGTACGACTCACGCGCCGAGTCGTACACAATGCTACCGTAATCCAATTTAGACCGTACGACTGCACGATAAATTCGTAGTAAAACCGAACGGTCTGCACCCCACGTGGTGCTGGATAAAATTTTTAAAATATTCAGGGAAGACATCGACTTCCTCTTTAAAATATTAAAATGAGCCTTCCAATTCAACGACCGGTCAAAAGTGAGTCCTAAAAATCGAGCAGTGTCTTGTACAGAAATCAAAGTGTCATATAGATATAAGAATGGTTCTTGATAACAACTACGAATGCGGCAAAAGTGCACACACTGGGTTTTCCCCACAGAAAATTTAAACCCATTGTTGCTTGTCCAGTTCTGAATGCTATTAATGGCCAACTGCAGGTGACGTTGTGCAGTGCGAATGTACTTTGACGAGCAGTAGATCGCCAAGTCGTCAACGTAGAGCGATGACTCTACAGACGATGGAATGCTGTCAATTATGCCATTAATAGCGATGGAAAATAAAGTGACACTAAGAACCGAACCCTGTGGAACACCATTCTCCTGTACAAAGACACTAGACAAAGTGTTGCCGATACGGACTTGGAAGTAGCGCTCGAATAAAAAATTATTTATAAAATTCCCAAGATGTCCTCTGATACCCCAATTATGTAGTGTTCGGAGTATTCCATACCGCCATGTAGTGTCGTAAGCCTTTTCAAGGTCGAAAAAGACCGCTACCAAGTGCTGCTTGTTAAGAAAAGCGTCCTGTATTGCGGACTCTAACCTGACTAGATGATCCATAGTTGAACGGTGCTTACGAAAGCCACACTGGGCATTCGTAATCAATCGTCTGGATTCAAGAATCCAAACCAATCGTCGGTTGATCATACGTTCGAGGAGTTTTGATAAACAGCTAGTCAGTGAGACAGGACGATAACTTGATGCTTGTTTCCGGTCTTTACCGGGCTTCAACAACGGCACTACAATAGAATTACACCAAGCGGTAGGAAACGTATTGGTGTACCAGATTAAATTAAACATCTTGAGAAGGAATATCGATCCGGAGGGAGGTAGCTTTTTCAAAAATTGGTAATGAATATCGTCAGATCCTGGAGAAGTATCATGGCAATCATGCAAACTCGACTGCAGTTCCCACGAGGAGAAAGGTGCGTTGTAGTTCTCCTCATTTTCTGAGGAAAAGTTTAATGCAACTTGTTCTGCTTGATTTTTCTGAGCAGAAAAACGCTCAAGGTAGTTTGCGGAACTCGAGACTTTTGCGTAGCATGAGCCCATGTGATCGGCGACTTCTTCAGGCGCCGTAATTGTATCATTCCCCATTACCAATCCAGAAATATAATTAAAACTCTGTTTACCAGAGATCCTCCGAATTTTCTCCCACACCTCGCGAGCGGGAGTACAACTTCTTACAGTGGAAACAAACTCACTCCATGACTGCTTCTTACTCTCTGCTATGATTCGTCTGGCAATGGAACGCTTTTGCATGAAAATTACACGATTTTCATCCGTCATATTATTTTTGAAACGACGGAGAGCCTTTCGACGTTCACGGATGGCATCCCGACAAGCCTCATTCCACCAGGGAACAGGCACACGTCGCGGTGTTGTTGACGTGCGCGGGACTGCAGCTAAAGCCGCCTCGACGACCGCATCCGTGAAATGCTCCACAGCAGCATCGACATTGCCAAAGTTCATTTCGCCGACATTTAGCACTTCTTGAAAGTGTGACCAATTGGCTTCTTTTATTATCCATTTAGGAGAGCGTCTTTCATCCACATGGAATGAAAGAAGCCGACAAATGATAGGAAAATGGTCACTGCTACAAAGATCGGCATTTACTTCCCATTCACATGATGGAGCGATAGAAGAAGAGCAGAGAGTAAGATCTATAGCGGAAAATGTCCCATTAGCAGCCGAGAAATGTGTATTGGCACCTGTGTTCAATACGACCAAGTTTTGATTCAGAATCAACGTCTCCATTAACCTTCCACGAGCATCCACATGATTAGAACCCCAAGTGGGATTGTGGGCATTAAAATCCCCCATGATGATAAAGGGGCGTGGAAGTTGATCTATAACAGATGCAATGGTTGCAAGTGTCGGTCGTTCTGTTGGAGGAATGTATATTGAACACAAAGTTACCGGATTCGGCGCATAAAGTCTGACAGCGATGACCTGCAAGTCAGATTGTAATGGGACATTTTCGGAAAACACATTGTTTCGGACTAAAACTGCCACTCCGCCACTGGCACGTTCAACGAATAGTTTATCTTTACGATAAATCGTAAAACTACGAAGAACCGGAGTGTTTATATCTTTCAAATGTGTTTCCTGTAAAGTAATAGCAGTAGCATTATGATCGTTTAGGAGGAGTTTTAATTCACTGAAATGAATATAAAAACCGTTCATGTTCCACTGTAAGAAAGTGAATGTTTATTATAAAGAAGAAAAAAGCTACCTCATTTTTTTCCTCGCTGCATCAGACCGATGATGAGGAGGTCTGCATATGTCTTCGTCCATAGCAGAGTCTGCGCTGCTGCTATGGTCGACGCGAGTACGCGTTATAGTCATAGTATGACTATTATCCCGGTTCAAGATAACCTTGGTTTTCTTTACCGGAGATACTGTTTTATTTTTATTAACCGGAGTTTTTACCGGTGATTTATTTTTCTTGACTGGCGATCTCGATCTTTCATCTGAACTTTTCTTGCTTTTATTCTTATTTTGTTTTTTGGTAACAACCTTGGAACTGGATGGGGAAACTTCGGTTTGTGTAGACATGTCACATGTCTGTGTTGACATGTCTACTTTGACAACAGGAGCGGCAGCAATGGTTGCAAACGAACGTGTAAAGGAAGGGACAGATTCTCGATACTTGCGCTTGGCCTCTGCAAAAGAAATTTTTTCAATTGTTCTAATTTCTTGGATCTTGAACTCCACTTTATATTGTGGACATTCTCTAGATCTTGCAGAGTGAGTGCCGTCGCAGTTAACGCAATGCGACACCTTTTTGCACGGAATATCCTCATGCAAAGGTTGGCCGCAATTATCACAGAGACTGGGAAAGCTACAATTGTTCTGCGAATGTCCAAACTTTTGACATTTGTAACAGCGTAAGGGAGATGGTATATACTGACGTACTTTCAAAGAGTAGAATGCTGCTTTAATTGATGGCGGAGGCTGCGGTGTACAGAACGTAAGAATATGAGACGGTGTAGGTACTAATTGACCGTCTCTACGTGCGTGAATTCTATATACGTCTGTAACACCTTGATCTTTAAGTTCCTCTTTTATTGTTTCCACTGTACAGTTAAGAAGATCGAAACAATAAATAATGCCTTTAGAAAAGTTCAGCTGTTTATGCAATTCTACTTTTACCGGTACGTCTGTGCACATGTCGACACCTTTTATATTTTTGCATGTCAATACCTTTTGAGCTTGATGCTGGGAAGATGTTTCAATTAATAAAGATCCATCACGCAACTTTTTAACACTTGGAAAAGTTCCAAACAAGCCATCAAGATGTTTATTAATGTAAAAGGGACTGTCGCCGTTGAAGTTTCCAGTTACCTTAGTCATTAACAAATATTTGTTACAAGGAGTAACATTCGCCAGGTCATTACCGAATAATAAATTCAAATTACCATCTTTACGCCCTCTCTTAGAGGGAGGGCTATTTAATGGGGGGAAGTTTTCCATAATAATTATATTATATTCATCAACCGTGCTCCCCACCCACCACGGAGCCCAACAAGGGGACGATGACCGCAAACCGGTACAGAGCGCCAGGGCTACACGGTGATATAGTCAGCTCAAGAGACGGCGCCACTCCATCCAAAGACACTGGCTCACCCCGCCGGAATACTAAATAAACACGACGTTAGCCGATTGACTAGACTGGGTTAGGTCTAGCCGCCCGTTTACAGCGAAGCGGAGGCCAAAGCAGCGTGTTGGTGCACCCAGGCGAACCTCAACTGCCAGGATCCTCTTTTCCGCCTTACGGGTCACCGCGCACGGCAAACACGCAGGTGTACTATTAGGGACTACTACAAACAAAGGACAGCAACAAAAGTGTACCCATAACGGAGGGACCATACCGCTAACAACAACAAAAGAAGAGAGAAACGAAGAAGAAAAAAGTTGCGACTGTCCTTCCTTCATAATAGTCCCTAAATGAATCACCCAGCCGGGTACACAACCGACTGGTGCGTGCTCGGGTTTCCCTGGGTTCGCCAATTCCCAAAGAACATTGTAATGCAATTGCGATAAACAACGACATTCCAATGTTCCCCCTGGGGGCCACTCGATTTTACATAACGGAATTATGCTGCTTTCCGATGGCTTAACATAATGATTTGTACATTAATTTTAAGTTGAACTTTAAATTAACGATTAATAATAATTTAATTTAAATTAGAGCAGTAGTTCTCTAATAATAAGCAACCAAACATACAAATCGACAACAGTGAAACAGGCAGACAGACAGACATTTTTTTTTCGAAAATACGATATTTTTACTTGATATCAATTATAAAGACCATTCGTAAAGAGTGCGAATTAAGTACGAGCTGTTTGCATTTGCATACCGTATAACGCATTTTAGTAATAGTAGCTACATTTTTAATTTTTTTTACAAAACTTCTTTATGAATAGTTTTTATAACAATTATAATGACTATTCGTAACGGAATTTTGAAAAAAAAATTAAAAGTATGGTTACTCCGCGGCTACTCTTAGTAGAGTGCGTTATACGGTATATACTAATGCATACTCGTACTTAATCCGCATTCTCTCAGCCCTTGTGATTTTTTTTTACAAAATTACTTTACGAATGGTCTTTATAATTGATTTCAAGTAAAAATATCGTATTTTCGAAAAAAAATTGTCTGTCTGTCTGCCTGTTCCAGTACTATCGATTTGTATGTTTAGTTGCTTATAATTAGAGAACTACTGCTCTAATTTCAATTAAATTATTATTAATCGTTAACTTAAAGTTCAACTTAAAATTAATGTAAAAATCATTATGTTAAGCCATCGGAAAGCAGCATAATTCCGTTATGTAAAATCGAGTGGGAGGAAGCCGCAGGTACTTAAATAAGCAAAACTCTGAATCGTAGACAAAAACTGTTTATACAAAAGTTGTAGAGAATTGTATCCTCTATAAGATTGTATAAGCTATTTTTATGATAACACTTACCGTTTACGAGAAAAATGCAAAAAAAACGATATTTAAGACCTTTTACCTTGAATAATTTTTTAGCACACATGGGATCGATGGGGACTTTTGATATTTTACTTATAATAATAATAATAATAATAATGCGTTTAACGTCCGTTTCTCGACATTATGTCATAACAGACGACATTCGCACAATTACTATTATCCATTTTTACCACTTCGCGTTTTATACATTTTTATATCTAATTAATAGCAATGTGCGAATGAAGGAATTATAGGACATTAGGATAAGGTAGGCAACTTTGGGAGCATAGGAGTTTGACAGGTAATCGGCCATGGCCTTGAATAAGGAACCATCTCGATATTCATCTGGATTTATTGAGGGAAACCATGGAAAACCTCAAACAAGATGGTCGGTACAGAAATTACCGTTTCTCGGCGTGAGGCAATAGGAAAAAGTCCTAGCCACATCTGCCTCCGCCGGGATTCGAACCCAGTACCTTCCCAATGCAAGTCTAGTGCTGTACCACTAAGCTACATTACATTACTTATAATAGTGTAGGTACCAAAGACCTATACCAATATTTAGCTCTATGCGAATTATTGCAAACTGAAATGTTTATTTTGACCGGACTAGTGATTCCAATTGTGCCTGGCAATTTTCAATTTTATATATTTTTTTAATTACAAGAATAATCTTTTTAATGACTTGATATGAAGCTTTATTAGTAGATAATAAACTAGTATAATAGGGTAACGACACCGGTCCCCGACCACTCATCTATGGTCTAACAATTTTATATTTATATTTGTCAGAATAATTTATTACAGAACTAAAGGAGACGGATTTTCAGTTTTCTCCGCGGGGACAGAAATAGGGGGGTTTACGAAACAACATGCTAACTTCTGCTGTATAATACACAAAAATGTATTGAAATAACAAATGATTTGTTTGTTGTAATAGGGTATATGCATGATTTTTTTCCGTTATATTAATAGTGCAGTAGATTGTGAACAAAATGACACATCAGTTACTTCATTCTGATTTCAAATAAGCTCAAAAATAAGCTTTGAAATATGTATGTAAGCTCCGCCCGCTAAAAAGCATTTTTGCTCGTAACGTCAAGATATATGCAAGTATAGAAGTTGCGCGTTTATATTATCTACTAATACTATCTTAAAACCAAGAAACAAATGATTTCTTTTATTCGTACAATACTACAATATTTTTGTGTTTATTGCGTTCAAACATACACCATATATTACGAATTTAGAAGAAAATAATAATTTGCCAGTGAGGTACAAATTTCTATTGCATATTATACTACATATCAAAAATTAATCTGTGTCTACTATTGTTAATTACAATTAATATAAAAATGGTCGACTGCAAGTATGTGGTCGAAAACCGATGTATTTACCCTATATCACCCATAAAACTTTTTTTTTAATTAAATAATACAACACAACATTTTTTATTATCGAATTTCAAATAGGAGTACTTAATGGACAACAAATGATTACAGCAAATAAACATTCAATTATAAATTGTGATCATATCTCAATCGCATGTCATATTATTCAATACGGACACTGAACAATCTTTGTTTATTTAGTAATTAAAAGAGATATAAGCACAGAAGTTTTCACGCGAAGCAAATAATTTATATCGAAAATAATGTCGTTTACGAAAAGTTATTAGGTTCGATCTTCTCTATAACTGATAAATTATCCATATATCCATTTAAGGGCGGCAGATTAGAATTATATTTGTTTTAATGTAACATCCTGCATTTTATTTGTTCTTTTTTTAGGCGCGATCTAAAGCGAAGCTAGAAGCGCCTATATACACTCGCTTTGTCTGTTAATCTGTTAATCTGTTATTCTGTTAATCTGTGACGGATTTTTTGTATCAGTCGTACAGCCCAAACGAAATAACCGATTTTAAAAAACTTTTTTTTGTTCGATTCCTCTCGGGGTCTATTTGATCCTAACGTCGCCCGATTTTTGAATTTTGGCCCCAGAGGGGAGCAAATTAGAAAAAACGCTTATAGTTCGCTCAATTCAAGTCAGATCGATTCGAAACCTGTCTTAAACGAAAGAGGAGAAAATTTTAGATAGATTTTATGTATTATATTGTGTGAAAACAGTTTTTTTATACACATTTAATTGCTAATTTCAACTATATAAATGCGACTTTATCTAATAAATCGCGAACTTGTTTCGGTTGTCCTTGTCTGTTGCACAGTGTGATATGGATATTGGAAGACAGCGTATGCTTTGACTTAAAATAAAAACGGGTGCTACATTATAATATAGTCATTCAATTTTTTGACTGGTGACGTTTGATTTTTGTGTTTAAAAACCATGGCCTACTGAGTTAAAATGACCTGTAACTAATTATTGACGTCGGTCGGATGGCGGGATCTAGGGATCGGACCAAAATTTCTCGATGTTTCATATCTTCCCGAACAATTTGGCTTTCTCTGTCTGTATGTCCGTTTGAAAGTTTATAACTCGAGAACCACTGATCCGATTTACGTGAAAAGTGTAACGTCATTTTTGTAAAAATTATCCGATCCTTTTGAAAATTGATATTTGTGAGTTTCATAAGACACAAAAAAAATAAAATGACGTCAGATTTAAAAATGGCGGCCGTATGTACATTTTTGTAAAATTATCCGATCTTTTTGAAAATTGATATTTGAGAGTTTCATAGGTCACAAAAAAATAAAATGACGTCCGATTTCAAAATGGCGGCCATATGTACTTTTTTGTAAAAATTATCCGATCCTTTTGAAAATTGATATTTGGGAGTTTCATAAGACACAAAAAAATAAAATGACGTCAGATTTCAAAATGGCGGCCGTATGTACATTTTTGTAAAATTATCCGATCTTTTTGAAAATTGATATTTGAGAGTTTCATAGGTCACAAAAAAATAAAATGACGTCAGATTTCAAAATGGCGGCCATATGTACTTTTTTGTAAAAATAATCAGATCCTTTTGAAAATCGGTATTTGAAAGTTTCATAGGACACAAAAAAATAAAATGATGTTTGATTTCAAAATGGCGGCCGTATGTACTTTTTTGTAAAAATTATCCGATCCTTTTGAAAATTGATATTTGAGTTTCATAGAACACAAAAAAATAAAATGATGTCAGATTGCAAAATGGCGGCCATATGTACTTATTTGAAAAAATGATCCGATCTTTTTGAAAATCGGTATTTGAGAGTTTCATAGGACACAAAAAAAAATAAAATGACGTCATATTTTAAAATGGCGGCCATATGTAGGTACTTTTTTGCTAAAATTATCCGATCCTTTTGAAAATTGATATTTGAGAGTTTTGCAGGACACAAAAAAATAAAATTACGTCAGATTTCAAAATGGCGGCCATATGCACTTTTTTTTTATAATTATCCGATTCTTTGGAAAATTAATATTTGAGAGTTTTATAGGACACAAAAAAATAAAATGGCGTCAGATTTCAAAATGGCGGCCATATGTCCTTTTTTGTAAAAATTATCCGATCCCTTTGAAAATTGATATTTGCGAGTTTTATAAGACACAAAAAATTAAAATGATGTCATATTTCAATATGGCGGAAATATGTAGTACTCCTTTGTAAAAATTATCCGATCCTTTTGAAAATTAATATTTGAGAGATTCATAAGACACAAAAACATTAAATGACGTCAGATTTCAAAATGGCGGCCGTATGTACATTTTTGTAAAAATTATCCGATGCTTTTGAAAATTATATTTAAGAGTTTCATAGGTCACAAAAAAATAAAATGACGTCAGATATCAAAATGGCGGCCATATGTACTTTTTTGTAAAAATTATCCAATCCTTTTGAAAATCGGTATTTGAAAGTTTCATAGGTCACAAAAAAATAAAATGATGTCAGATTTCAAAATGGCGGCCGTATGTACTTTTTTGTAAAAATTATCTGATCTTTTTGAAAATTGATATTTGAGAGTTTCATAGAACACAAAAAAATAAAATGACGTCCGATTTCAAAATGGCGGCCATATGTACTTTTTTGTAAAAATTATCCGATCCTTTTGAAAATCGGTATTTGAAAGTTTCATAGGACACCAAAAAATAAAATGATGTCAGATTTCAAAATGGCGGCCGTATGTAGTTTTTTGTAAAAATTATCCGATCCTTTTGAAAATTGATATTTGAGAGTTCCATAGAACACAAAAAAATAAAATGACGTCAGATTTCAAAGTGGCGGCCATATGTACTTTTTTGCAAAAATGATCCGACCTTTTTGAAAATCGGTATTTTAGAGTTTCATAGGACACAAAAAAAATAAAATGACGTCATATTTCAAAATGGCGGACATAGGTATATACTTCTTTGTAAAAATTATCTGATCCTTTTGAAAATTGATATTTGAGAATTTAACAAGACACAAAAAAATAAAATGGCGTCAGATTTCAAAATGGCGATCAAATAATAACTTTTTAATTGTATTATTTATATCTTTGATAAATTCGGTTTTATACATATACAATGCGTAAGAAGCATAGCTTCTGTCGGGTGTCTTATGACACATCATGACTGTTTTTATTTAGCCGGTTCCGAGTTACGCTTAATAGTCAACCGTTGCTATGGAAAATTGTTGAAAAAATTCACTGTACTATTTTTTCTTTGAAATCCAATACATATTTATATTTGGTCTTATGGCTCATAGCCTACTACAAAATTATAAATCTTCTCAGTGTTATTTTCCCTATGTTTGATAAAACCGTTTACACACAGTACCTACATGAATATCGCGCCTTGTAATTCTTGAATTACTTGTATGTTCCAAAATTTTTATATTCTACACTTAATTGTAAATATAAAAACTGTAAGGAAAACCATGCTTAAAAATACAGACATTTTTGAGTATTATGAAGTATTAGAAATACCTTATAATATTATGTCCGTCTTGTGACTTCTTGTCACAAGACGGACATAATACAAGGTATTTTTAATACTTCATAATATTCATATAGTGACTTGGAGACCCAACACTTTAAAAATGTATTACATTTTTGAGTTATTAAATTTTTTTGAAAATGTTTACCTATGCAGACCTTGCCAAAACAGAAACCTTTATCAAACTGATATTTTGGGGATCACTAGACAACAAAAACAGCAATGAATACTTAAGGTAATACATCCATAAGCCCACTTGACGTTAAAAATTCATGATATTTTTTGGAGTGGTTCCCAAAGATACTATGCAAACATCTGCAAAATTTGGAATTTTTTCACTGAGTAATTGTTAAAGTTACCTCCTTTTACATTGAAAGGTCTATACCAACGGTGAATCCGAGTACTAATTCGGATATAGCAAATAAATGTGACGTTCAATTGCAAAAAAAAACTGTGAAACTACAGATAAATATGAACTCTTTATTTATAACTCGTGGTGGAACAAGATTCACTGACTAAATTTTTGTTCAATCGCGATGAAAGAATAAAAATTTCGACCAATTGGTAAATTTTTTTGTTTCGTGAACTTATAACCAAAGTTTAAGGTCTGCACAAATTTTTTTCGGGTTACGGCCATTTTTGTCAATCTTTTCTGTACTATTTGTCAAAATTTGTTTTATGTTTCAATTTGTCACTCCCTTGGCACCATTCCCCTGGATTTTTTAGAGCCAGGGGAGGATACATCTTGTAAACAAGGGAAAGACATCCCATAGTACTTTGTACTGAAAGCTACGATTTTAATAGATTATTTTTGTTTTATTTTAAGTTGCTTACTTTTTTACCTAAAATAAGTATCAGGGAACATAAAAAAGAAGCAAATCCGTGAAAAAAGATTATCCCTGTATCAATTGTCACTCCCCTGACGTGGGATTTTCCCTTGGCCTTCATAAAACCGAAAAAAACAAGAATATTTTCTGGTATGCTGAAATATGAAACACACATAGTGTGTAATTTTCATAGGTATAATTAATAGGAAATGCATTTTCCATGATTTTACCTAGGGACCACCAAAAATACAAATACCGAATATTCACCCAAATGCAAATATTTTGTGAAATAATATTTTAAAAACTGATATTTTTTCTATATTAATAAATTGCAGCGCATATATTGATTTTATCGCAAAATTGAAGAGGAGCTATTTTTTAAAATAATTAGAAACAAAACTAAAAAACTCGGGTCGCAGTGCCAAACCCTGCCGACAATATAGTGTATTTGCTAATACAGGCATTGTGGCATTATTATGTAAACTTAAGTTTGTTTTTTGACAAAATAAAAAATTTAACCCCTTAATACATCCCTTAAAATAATATTTTTTTTCTTAATTTCAATATTATTATCAATGCAACCTCTGTACCAAATTAAATACACCCTTCAGTAAGTAAATCACTATCCGCAAACTAGTGTTTTCATAAAATTTGTAAGTCCGGACCTGTCGGGGCGATTTTATTAAAATTTTAGCAGCACATTTTAATCTTCACTAAAGGGTTAAATTTCAATTTTGAAACAATTCTGAGATTTTTTTCGGTATTTTTGGGCCCAAAAACTTTTTTCAACCCCTAAAAACTACCCTTAAAATAGTCCGATTGGGCCCATTTTAAATAGGTTCCGTGCGGTGATGGATTGCAACGTGCCTACCCAATTTCGTCAAAATCAATTAACTCTTTCGAAAGTTATAGCCCGTACACACATATATATATATATATATATATATATATATATATATATATATATATATATAAATATATATATACATATATAAATAGACATTTCCAAAAATGGTGCCAAAATGTTCAGGAGGGTATGAAACGTCGAGAAATTTTGGTCCGACCCCTAGGTCCCGCCATCCGACCGACGCCAATAGTGTATGTGCCATATGGCAAATACACTAAAAAGCGTCTAATTTCATACAGTGGTCAAAGAGATTCCGAAAGGCTTGCAAAATTAAATTCAAGAAGGGATGGCGGAGGAAGCACAAGGGGGAAAACCGGGGACTTTTCTAAAAATATATATCTAAGGTGTTCTGCCATCTGTGAAAAATTCAGCTTTATGGGAATTAATTGCGACATTGGATGATTTTTTCCTTTCATTTACTGGGCTAATAGGACTATACTTCACACCTAGCAAACAATCGCTTTGGATACTTATGTATAAATGTGATGTATAGATGTTATGATATCTATGGATTTTATTAATAATAATTATTTATTAATTTTAAAAATGCTGAGAAGAGAAAAACAAAAATGTAAATGCATGAGGTATAACTTCGACCGTTCGCTTATGTGGGTGAGGCAAGAGTAAACTGTAAAGATTATCTGGTATCTATTCATATTTTTAAATTATTTTTTTATTTTTATTTTTTTTTATAATAAACTAAAGATGCAATTGATACTTTCACTAGTTTTCAAATTAAAATCTAGGAACCGGACACTTGAAATAGAAGGATCGTGTAAACGCCATGTAAGAGTCTTGGCTATTCTTAAAACTTTTGCATTCAAAATAAATTTTAAAAAAATGTATTGCTTACTAAGAATATCATACTGAGGCATCCATTGTTTGATCATAACATTTTTTGGTTGTCCTGACAACGATTCATTTTCCCATTTCCATAAAACTTTTTGTGGTAATTCAGCAAAAGCGTCCAAAAATGCTTTACGCTTTTCATCCGGAAACGTCACAGCTTTGACCATTGATCCCATACTAAAGTAGATTACACCGTGATTGGCATCGTTGATATATTTTTCTAATTCTGGTGGAAGCTTCTTTGGTTCGCTCAAATGTATTCCACCAACTTCAATAACAGCCGGTACATACGGCCTTGGTCTATTTAATGTAAAATGGGTATTGACTAACATCAGACTTGTATTTTTAGCGATTTCTGATAATGGTGGCAAATCATCGCCAAAATACTGTTTTGCTATTCTGTTCGAAGGAATGTCTATTACTACCCAGTAGACCAATTTAATTAAATATAGATTGAATGTATTCTTTACTCGTTCAAAGAAACTCATTTTATCCGAAACTCCCATAAAGTTCATCGGAATAAACGACGGATTGTCAAGATTACCGAATCTGTCGTTTATCCAGCACATAATAGTACTGGAACTAACAGCCATATGTGGTACCTTAAACTTATGGTTAAGTGCTAACCAGCAATCCGTATTAAAGTGTTCTTGTATAATTAAATCGAATTTGTGATTTTGTTTAAGGAAACCTTGTACAGAAGGTAAAGCAAATCCAGCTTCACATGTTAATTTGCCAAAATAAGCAAGACCCAATGTGCCGAACAAGTGTCCGAATGGTCCCTGCTGTAGCATGTTTGCATCAATAATATTCAGTAATATCGGTGCGGAACCAACTAAGCTCACGTCCGAGTAATTGACCATGGGCTGTTTTAAAGGAAAGTGACTTATGACTGTGACTTGATGGCCTCGGCGAGCTAACTCCTTCATTAACACTTCGAACATGTCGAAGTGGCTCTTGCCCGAATGTGGAAACACTCCAAGTATCCGGTAACCAGTGACATTTTGCACACTGCAAATGCATGCCAACAGTATGATGACTGCAGATAACATTGCCGGTATTAGTTGCATCTGAAATGTAAATAGCTTGTGTTTATTTTAAATAATAACTAATTCACATCGACTCCGCCAAATATTGTCATGTCTTAGATTTTGTTCATACTTACTTAATAGGGTCTAATAGAAATAGGAAGTAATTCATTAAAGATTTTTTTAATACGTCATTTTATTCAAAATTTCATAAACTTTGAGATCGTTATGACCTTTTTTATCCCAAAATAGACAGTTCTCTATGTCTTTGCAAAAATACACTTTTGGTGGTAGTTTTACCCCCATAAAAATTAAGCAGAGGGAGTGAAGGTTGGGATTTTTAGTATGTTAGTAAGGGGACCTTCCTCGACAATTTGCCGCTAAATCCCCTTTGTTAATACATTTTTCCTCTAAATGCCACTTTTGTGTCTAATTCTGCTAGGATATAAACTAGTCTAATAATTAGGAAGTTTCCCTTTTTTATTTTTTTAGTCTAAATCATAGTTCTAAAAATTACAAAATTAATGGCGGAAGAATTTTTGAAATATCTTTAAAAACAACAAAGTTATGCTACTTCAAAGTTTGAATTTGACAATTCTACAAGAAACTCCGTTTCAGTCCGGGTGACGTCACGCGGCACGATATTTTTAAAAGTTATTTTCAGTTTGTATGTGTGGTAATTTAACATGGTAACTTCCGATAAATCTCTTGCTTTAAACACGGAAATTGTTATGGAAACACTAAAAACCAACCAGTTGATGACGGAAAATCATATATGTAATACTCCTATATTGCTAGCGCCCGTAAGCGGAAGTATCAGACCGCAAGTGAGACAGCAAATGACTGTTTCTATCTTTGTCGAGAAATCCATCTCGTTGTGCGCAAGCGTTGCAACTCTCGTGGGGGAATTGGCAAGTATGGTGGGGAAAGCCTGTGGGGGTATTAATCACACAATATTTATAATAATAATTATGTTCGTTGTCGGTATTGATATTTATTTATTTCCAAATAATTAATTTACAATTTGCTATTTTATTTTTCATTATAATCTTTTTTTTACTTGTCAAAATCACTGTTTTTATAATAATTTTTCACTACCCTAGTTACAGCATTATTTTGGATTGTTGATCGCTACAAGCCTCCTCTGCTCGAAGCTTAAAGCCTAGTTATAGTAAACATCTCTTTGTATTTTTGGACATGCGCATAAGACTCGACGTCTTGCGAGAGAGACAGACATATATATGTCTGCACCGTAGGCTTTCGTCCGACTCCAGACCCCGGCTAGCAATAGAGGAGTATTACATATATGCGGAAAACATTGACATATCTAAATTTTTGACAGTTAATTTTAATTTAATAGAAATAGAAAAGTCTGTACCTATTACAACAAAATAGTTACTAAGTAACTTAGGTTCTAATTACTCACAAAGCTAAAAAACAGCAAACTTGTATCGCATGACGTCATATTCATAAATCAGTTTCGTTTGCGACCCCACGTACAAGAAATTGAATTACTCCGTTGAAATTAAAGATATCAGAATAATTCTTTTAGAATTTTTAAAGTTATCTTCATTACAATGATGTGACAGTATCATAATTAGTATTTTCGTCCAATGGAAACTTCCTAATTAGCCCAATAAAATTAGATTTTGACTTCCGAAAAATTTCGACCAAGCTGGATTTTTATGGAGACCTTTAATTTGATGTCCTAAACATACCCTGAAAAGTACCCTTAATTTGAATCTTGAGGTTTTTTTAGGGGGTGAAAGCTGGAAGTTTTTCACAAATATGTCGAAAAATATCATTATGCTATTAAAAAATGTTTCAAGTAAAAAATGTTTGCCGTAAAATTGTACACATTTGTTGCCCCAAACATTGTTAATAAAATTTGCCGTTAAGCCAGAATTTAAATTTCTTATTGTTGAAAGTATCCACTGTTAAAATTAGATACCTACGGAACACTTTGAAATTTTGGATCTGAACGAGAAGTACTCTAGTAAGAAGGATGTGCAAGAAATATTAAATTTCCATACAATAAACCTATTCATGGGCTATCGAACAGCATTGAAAAATTTGGAAAATCTGGTTGCGGCCACCCTACAGATACAATTTTTCCAAAGTAGTATTTTTGACGTGGAATTGAAACACTTGACGCAAAATGCTGTAGTAAAAAGCGTGTTCAAGAAATATTAAATCCCCGTATGGAGGTTATATACTATATAGGCTTATTTAAATCTGAAAAATTTGAAAGCAGCCACCCTACAGAAGTAATTTTTCCAATATTTAAGAATGTTTCTGAGGTATATCAAAATGCTACAAAACGAACGAAAATTTAATAGAATGTTCCTCACTTAATGCTAAAGCTAACTGTAAAAATTTCAACCCGATTTACCAAGTCGTTTAAAAGTTATTGCAATTTAAAATAGCTGTAATTTTACATGACATTGCGAGTGATCTTATGCAGATTCACTCACATAATAGATTAAACTCATTTCAATTACAGAAAAAAAGCTACTAAGCGTTCCAAAATTTTAAATTATGTACCTTGAACTCTATAAAAAGGATTTTGCACAGTATTATTAACATACACTAAGCGGTTGTTGAGAAAAAAATATAAACAAACTGAAAACGTGGTTTTAATTTATAAATTATATGAAAGTGCGGCAACATTGCACTCACATGACGGCTGCGCGATGACAGTGTGCCAAGTTTCCAATTACAATATAGCATAATAAAATAGTTGGCAAAACCAAAAGTGCACATCCCGCTAAGTTTTTCACTGTATGATAAAGATAAAAAAAAATATTAGGTAAATAAAACATAAATAAATTTAAAAAAATTTTAAAAAATTAAAAAAATTTTTTTTTAAATATAAATAAATAAATATCAAATCAAAAAAAAATATAAAATAGATGTAAAAAAAAAATTATGATGTCGGTCGGAGTCGAACTGGAGAACTTCTCCATACCGATGCAGAGCTCTAACCACTAGTCCACGATCACTATGGATGAATAGCTATTTTTATGGTATAGCAGTAGCACTTAGTTTTTCTACGATAGTATTATTTTATACTGTACAATATTATATTATTATAAGCTGTCAAAAATAATAAAATCAAATTGTTTATAAAAATTAAACTAGTGAACGCATTTCAGTAAATTTAAATAGGGTTCTAGTCTGATAGTAAAGAAAGCGAATAAAATATAAACAAAAGCGATTCGTCAAGAATTGCGATCTGTAGAGCTCGGACAATCGACAACTGCTGTTCGCGATTTTCAGCTTCAATTTTAGAAGTAATTATGAACTCGGATCAATCTAAAAATGGTTCCAATTTATAGAACAGATTCTCCCCTTTTCAAAAAGCTACAATTTGAGTGGATTTCGTGCGAAATTAACCTAGATATAACTTCTTGTATGAACGAAGCTCCGCTCTGACGCGCTAAGCGATAATAGAGCACATCCGCTAGACGTAGTGTAGCGGCATGTGCAATATCAACCATTTGTTTATCATTTGCTTATGAAAAAAGAGAAAGCAATATATACTTACTTGTCAGGTAAACAAAGATAAAAATATCAATTGGTTGACATCAAAATATATTATAATTATAACATGTGAGGGCCATATTTTTTTGAAAACGAGTTTTAGGATCACTAAAATTTATAAAATTAGATAAACAAGTTCCCAAAAAACGTTCGTGGGGGGTGTCAGTGTGTTCAAAAATCGCGTTAGTTAGCTAGGCAGCAACACCTCTCAGACTACTCAATTAGTGGCGGCCTCTTTTCCATTTTGAAGTTCAAAAAACATTGGACGTCTCAAAAACATCAACCTGAACGTTACTACAGCAACATAGTGTACGAAAAAAATGTGGAAAACGGTTGATCTGTGGATCAACCCTAAAACTTCCCGCATGTGTTAAGTACGTTACAAAAAATTGATGCTATTGTGTTGAGGCGTTCATTGTAAATTAGGAAGAACGCCGAATCTGTAAATCGAAGTGAGAAAAAAAAATAGATACTGTAACAATATAAACCCCTCCACTAATGCACCCTCACTCTAGGGTATCGGGAATGTCTGTGGGTATCTTGATGACCTGATTATTGTGCCCGCGTCAATTGATCCGAACTATTGCGGGCCGAAGGCCGGCTTACTGTGATTTTGGACCAGCACTATTACTATACAGGGTGTTAAAAAAAGAGTGTAACATATTTAAAGAGGTAATAGTATGAACCAAGATAAACAAAAAAGTCTTAGTAAACATGGGTCTGCCAAAGTAACGGTTTCGGAGATATAGAAGGTTATTCTTTTATGAAATATTTATTTGCAAATTATTATTTATTACTTATTTATTATGTACAAACAAACAAAAGAAGCTTTTAGCAAAACCAAAAAATAAAGTTACATAAGATGTTCAACGTGCCCTCCTTCCATTTCCAAGCAGGCACGACATCTTTGTCTGAAAGATATTCGAATTCTTTATTTCAAAAAACATCAGCCATGAACTATGATAAAATGCAAGTTTTTGCAAAATAAAAAGATGATGTTCTCCGAACCCGTTACTTTGCGGCCCCATGTTTACTAAGACTTTTTTGTTTATTTTGGTTCATACTATTACCTCTTTAAATATGTTACACTCTTTTTTTAACACCCTGTATATCATATTATGGACTATTTACCTACTTTATATCAATATCATTTATCTGGTTTTTAGAATCGGTTCAGTAGTTCCAGAGATAACCTTATACATACAAACAAACGAATTTTACTTCTTTATAATATTAGTATAGATAAGTAAACATAAGTTTACTTATCTATACTAATATTATAAAGAAGTAAAATTCGTTTGTTTGTATGTATAAGGTTATCTCTAGAACTACTGAACCGATTCTAAAAAATTTTTCACTAATAGAAAGCTACACTATTCCTGAGTGATTTAGGCTATTTTTTATTTTGACAATTGTCGCGGTGGGGTAATTTCTGTGGGATGGCAACAAAACGTAACTCTGCGATTCTTTTGCATTTTAGTGTATTGGCGGAATTCTATAACTAATACCCGGCTTCGCTTCGCAGGGTGAGAATTTCTTGCGGGGGGATAATAAATCATACATTCTTAGCACCCGGGCGAAGCCAGACGGGACCGCTAGTAAGTTATAATTTAGTACAACACTGCAATTAAAATAATTTAGAATTGACTTGCGTTGCTAATAAATACTTGTTAGTTTTATTTATTTTACCTAGCATTTATTTGAAAATTTCATAAGTGAGCGATATTGAACAAAAACAATTGTCCAGGACATTAGATTTTTTATAGATTTATAGACAGATATTTTCTTATTCGGTATACAATAATAGAAGGTACTTGTAACGCGTGTCAAAAAAACATTCTCATCAACTAATAACCTGGTACGAAAACATTCGTAATTAGTGTTGCCAGGTCCAATTTGCCAAATTTCGGGACAAAAGGCTAAAAAAATCGGGATTTTGGTTCTGAAATCGGGACAACTAAAAAAAACAAGGTGTTCGTAAATCAACGTTAATTTTTGTTATTAAGTGGTGAAAATAATGTCTTTATAATATCATCATAATCTTTGGATCGTACGCGGCGGCAGAAAAGAACGGGAGAGCGCGATACGTCTATCGCGCTATTCGCAGTCACAAAACAATATGTGTGAAGTTGGAACCTTTTATAATTACCGATTGACCCTAAATCGGGACATTCAGCGTCACGATCAAGGGTAAATCGGGACGTGTCCACATACCCCTGAAAATCGGGACGTCCCGCGCAAATCGGAACACCTGACAACACTATTCGTAATAGAAGTTGCGAAACCGAATGTAAATGTTGAGAAGTTGCGAATCTTTCGCATAATGATAATGCAAAGGCGGATATTTGTTACAACCCTAATAAAAATCAGTACTTTCAAGAAGCCTTAAAAATGCACTTAATCTATAATATTACACAGGAAATTAAACATACCTAATACCTAACATAACAGCTGATATCTGTATTTATTGACTAACAAAACCATATTTTCTAGTGCAGTGCCTTGTTTGAATAAAATATTGACATACATTTATCAGTGATTTTTAAGCGCGACTTAAGCTAAGCTAGAAGCGCCTATATACACTCGCTTTTTCTATGAGTCTGTAATAGTTTTTTTGTATCAGTCGTACCAGCTCAAACGGCTTAACCGATTAACTCGGGGTCTTTTTGATCGTAACGTCGCCCGATTTTTGCATTTTAGCCCCAGAGGGGAACAAATTAAAAAAAACGGTGTTTTTTGTTTATAGCTTGCTCAATTCAACCTGTCTCAAATGAAAGAGGAGAAAATTCTAGATAGATTTTATGTATAATATTGTGTCAAAACAGTTTTTTATAGATATTTATATGCAAATTCAACTATATAAATGCGACTTCATCTAATAAATCGCGAACTTGTTTCGGTTATCCTTGTCAGTTACATAGTGTGATATGGAAATTGGAAGATAGCGTATGCTCTGTCTTATAATAAAAACGGGTGTTATATTCTAATATAGTCATTCAATTTTTTGACTACTGATATTTCATTTTTGTGTTTAAAAACTGTGGCTTACTGAGTTAAAATGACTTGTAACTTACTGACGTTGGTCGGATGGCGGGACCTAGTGATCGGACCAAAATGTCTCGACGTTTCATACCTTCCTAAACCATTTAGCTTTCTCTCTCTGTATGTCCCTTTGTACGCTTATAACTCGACAACCACTGATCTGATTTACGTGATTTTTTTTGAAGTAAATAACTTCTTATGCGACTGCGAGTTTTAAAATATTCTAGCATCACGCAAAAGCAACCGAACTGACTCTCAAATAAAAATGTATGTTCTGACATCACGCAAATGCAACTAGACTGAGTTTCAAACAAAAACGTATGTTCAGACATCACGCAAAAGCAAGTAGGTAGTAGATATTTTTTTTTTGAAGTTATGCTTCTTAACGCAGGTTTCAGATGGGGACGTAAATCATAAAAAGTGAACGTCACTTTTGTAAAAATTATCCGATCCTTTTGAAAATTAATATTTGAGAGTTTTATAGGACACAAAAATATAAAATGGCTTCAGATTTCAAAATGGCGGGCATATGTACTTTTTTGTAAAAATTATCTGATTCTTTTGAAAAATGATATTTGAGAGTTCTATGGGACACAAAAAACAAAATGGCGTCAGAATTCGAAATGGCGGCCATATGTATTTTTTTATAAAAATTATCCGATCCTTTTGAAAATTGATATTTGAGAGTTTTATGGGACACAAAAAAATAAAATGGCGTCAGATTTCAAAATGGCGGCCATATGCACTTTTTTGTAAAAATTATCCGATCCTTTTGAAAATTGATATTTGAGAGTTTTATAGGACACAAAAAAAATAAAATGACGTCAGATTTCAAAATGGCGGCCATATTATGTAAGTAGGTACCTACTTTTTTGTAAAAATTATCCGATCTTTTGAAAATTGATATTTGAAAGTTTCATAGGACACAAAAAAATAAAATAACGTTAGATTTCAAAATGGCGACCATATGTACTTTTTGGAAAAATTATTCGATTTTTTTGAAAAATAGTTGACCGTTTCATAGGACCCAAAAAATAAAATGGCGTCATATTTCAAAATGGCGGCTTTAAGTTCTTTTTTGTAAAAATTATCCGATCCTTTAAAAAATTGATATTTGAGAGGTTCATAGGACACAAAAAAATAAAATAACGTCAGATTTCAAAATAGCGGCCATATGTACTTTTTTGTAAAAACTATCCGATTCTTTTGAAAATTCATATTTGAGAGTTTTATAGGATAGGTACAAAAAAATGAAATGGCGTCAGATTTCAAAATGGCGGCCATATACAGGGTGTTCACGGCGACGTTGACTAACATGGGTATCTTTGTTATTAATAGAGATAGAAAATCGGTTAAATGAGCAAAGTGGTACAGAATTATGTGCTCATTAACATCCCGTCGAAAAAACAATTGAATTTTGACACACTATGGATTTATTTAGAAAATAGTGAAAATTGCCGTTTTTGAAAACTGGCCATAACTTTTTTATTTATGAAGATATCTGAAATTTTTCTTTAACTATTTTTTGATAACTTTTCAAGATTTTTTTAGTGACGTAGGTTTAATTTTTTTATATCCATTACATAATGAGATATTGACATGAACTTTGGTTTTTCTTATGGACGCCATTTTGGATTTTTAAATATTCGAATTCTGCTTATTTTTCTGATTAATTTGATGTATCACATGCCACATTTAAAAAATTTGCAATTAATGTCCCATATAAGAGATATTAAAAACAACTGACAGTCAAGTTATAATTAAGTAGTGCGAACATTTTAAGTGTAAAATTAATAATAAATCGTAGTTTGGCAGAACTGAATTATAATTTGACTGTCAGTTGTTTTTATAGTGCCTCTAATATGGGACGTTAATTGCATTTTTTTTAAATGTAGCATATGATACACCAAATTAATCAGAAAAATAAGCAGAATTCGAATATTTAAAAATCCAAAATGGCATCCATAAGAAAAACCCAAGTTCATGTCATTATCTCATTATGAAGTGTATATAAAAAAATTAAACCTACGCTACTGAAAAGATTTTAAAAAGTTATCAAAAAATGGCTAAAGAAATTTTCAGATATCTTCATAAATAAAAAAGTTATGGCCAGTTTTCAATAACGACAATTTTCACTATTTTCTAAATAAATCCATAGTGTGTCAAAATTCAATTGTTTTTTCGACGGGACGTTAATAAGCACATAATTCTGCACTACTTTGCCCATTTAACCGACTTTCTATCTCCACTAATAACAAAGATACCCATATTAGCCAACGTCGCCGTGGACACCCTGTATACTTTTGTAAAAATTATCCGATCTTTTTGAAAATTGATATTTAAGAGTTTTATAGGACACAAAAAATAAAATTGCGTCAGATTTCAAAATCGCGGTCAAATAATAACTTTTCAATTGTATTGTTTATAGCTTTGATAAATTCGGTTTTATATACAAAAGGTACGTAAAACGCATAGCTTCTGTTGGGTGTCCCATGACTTTTTTTATTTTGCAGGTTTCGAGTTACTTTTAATATTCAACCGTTTCTATGGAAAATTGTTTAAAAAATTCACTGTACTATTTTTTTATGTAATCCAAAACATAATATTTACATTAGGTCCTATGGCTCATAGCCTCCTACAAATTTGTAGTTCTTCTCAATGTTATTTCCTCTACGTTCGGTAAAACCGTTTACACACAGTACCTATATGAATGTCGCGCCTTGTAATTCTTGAATTACTTGTATGCTCCAAAAATTTTTATTTATTTACTAGCTACAAATAGGTACAATACCATAATTAGTATGTTGGATATACTTTGATCATACACTTATGGACTGCTACTCAATAAACATGGGAGCTACAAACTGACAGGCAGACAAAAGTTTTGAAAATGATTAATTTGGTTTAGGGACCCTTATAAAATGTACATCTAAGTTAAAATTTCGATAAAAGCTTTAAATTACCGATAGTTGCGGTTTTATATATGGTTTTGTTTACGATAATTGGTGAAGGAAGGGGGGGAGGTCAGGGGGGTAAGCTCCCCCAAATTGTAAGCTGTCATGTTTAATACTCTTTCATTTAGTGATCATGGGTCTATAACCCCCCTTCCCCAAATTCGTTCCGCCGTCAATGTCTTTGATCCCTCCACGGCGAAAAACACATTTACATAATTAAAGTTGAAGGATCTAAATGTGTAACACTTGTTTATTTTTAAATTAATATAGGTACCTACCTATAATTTACAATTTATGCAATAAAAGCCATTTCGTGAGACCTTCACCCCCCCCCCGTGATATCTATCATCAAAAAATAATTCTCAATTCGTTATTCACGACACGTCACAAACTTTTTAATACATACCTTATGCGCATACCTTAAATAATAATTTTTTGGTAGACAACAGAAATAACGGTAATACAGTATACAAATTACACGTCTTGTGATACGCACCCATGTTATGTATTAATAAAAAGAGGAGAACTTGCACAATAATATAATTAGACGAAAGTCTGCAATTATTATATTAAAACCTATATTAGCACATTCTGAGAATGTAAAACATACGCGTCCGCATACACGTCACTCTCTATTATTTCCGAACCGTACTATAGTGTAAATGAAATCACTGATTTATTACATTTTTCCATAAAGACTGTTAATTTTATTGTGATAATAATTCTAAGCATTTCAATTAATGAATTTGTTGTTGATATTAACCTACTGATTATCCCTTTTTGATATCATATCGTATTAAACGAGCTAATCTTGTATGTATGTAAATTTTGTCTCGAAAATGATTTTGATCAAAACTTATCCCTGGAAAAATTCGTTTCCATATCGATTTTATCATTTTAAAAATCAATTTTTGGACGTTTCAAAATAGTATAATATTGTAAGTATGCTGTGGAAAAAACAAACTACTTATATTATTTATGTCAAAATACTCTAACAGTCTAACTGCTAACAGATATCTTTAATAGCATTTTCAGCTGGTTACACTTTGTTACACTAGGTCGCACTAGTGTAAATTTTCACCAAGAACCATGCTTGACTGATCAGTGTAGAGTGCAATGCTACAGTGTATACGTTTTCGGATGGACGACGGTGGGATGCTAGTATGACCTCCAGCGTTACACTTTTACCACCATCGCAGGGAAGTCGTGTAAAAAAAGTGTAACATGA
Source organism: Mongoloraphidia duomilia (assembly GCA_039654895.1). Classification (NCBI taxonomy): domain Eukaryota; kingdom Metazoa; phylum Arthropoda; class Insecta; order Raphidioptera; family Raphidiidae; genus Mongoloraphidia; species Mongoloraphidia duomilia. The sequence continues at coordinate 43,452,476 of CM077517.1, read as the reverse complement.
CAGAGGTAAGGACAGAGTAATGGCCTACACGCACAGAGGGTTCCGTACCATTTTTTTTCGCATTTCTTCTCCAAACCCTGTCTTCACTTTTTCGAAACGGATATAGCATAGTGTTCTGTATCGCAGTCGACAGCAAATAAAATGATAAGTTTGTTAATTTCTAGAAATCTCTAACATCTAGGATTTTCGTTATAGTTTTCCTGTAAACTTTGGCGTTATATTCACTGACTTTTTTTAATTTTAGGTCCAGTAGGTTCGTAAATAAGAAAGGAATGCTCTATTTCCGCACCTTTTTCAGAATAACTTTTTAAATATTCTATTTAATATTAAGAAAAAAATATTTTTGTATTCCTCATAACAAGCCCTTTTAATTGATACTCCACATGATATATAAAATTAAAAAAAAATCGAGTACTTAATTTTTCCCCTCTTTAATTCTTATATGAATATTTTAAAGTGTTAACTGCAAAATATGTGAGTTAATTAGATGTATTACTATGCCGAATTTCAAGTTTCTACGTCGCATTGTTTCTCAGAATATCGACTGTGACAGACGGCCGGACATGTGAGTGATCTTATAAGGGTTCAGTTTTTTTCCTTTTGAGGTACTGAACCCTAAAAACACTTCAAAAAAGCGGTTTGGTGCAAATCGGACCTCGTTCAATGAGTGTTCTGTACAATCGCTAAATATAAAAGCCTTATTTTATTTAAAAATATATATAAACCATGTACATAATTATTATGAAACCTGTACTGCTGATAGATCAAAAATCGTGAAGCCAACATAGGTGCATATATTTCTGTCTTTTTTCTGCGGGCTCAGCTGGCTGGTTCCTGATTGGCTACTGTCATAGATAAATACATTTTGTCCGAATGAAATAGATATCTTTCATTTCAACATTTTGTTCAGATGGAATGCTCATACATCGGTCAATGACATCATCGGAATAAATGCTGAATTACATCGTCAAAAGAGACGCAGATATATTTTTGCTCTCTTTGTTGGCTTCACTCACCGCACATTAAGTAAATGGGCAAAGTTTGGTATAACTTAGATTGGTATATGATATAAACTGAAATTTACTTATATTATAAACTAGCCGTTACCCGTGGTTTCGCCCACGTGTATTTCGATTTACGATATTTTATTATCCCCCCGCGAGAAATTTATCAAAATAAAATATAGCCTATGTCACTAAGGGAGTGTAGCTTTCTATTAGTGAAAGAATTTTTAGAATCGGTTCAGTAGTTCCAGAGATAAGAACTTATTATCTATGACTATGATCCCCCCCGCTAGAATCTCTCGCCTTGCGAAGCGAAGCCGGGCTGGTGTTAGTAGGATTCCGCGAATACGCTAAAATGCAAAACAATTTCACGTTTTAATAATTAGTTAATTAACTCAAAAATTTATTTAAAATGTTGAAAAAACATAACCTATAGCACTTCTGAAATCATAAAGAACATTTAAAAAAAAATGTCATCAAAATCCGTCAAATAGATTTTAAGTTAAATCATTTCCAACATACATACATACAAAAAAATTTATATATTAGTATAGATTATTCTTCTTTATAATATATTACTCTTCTTTATACATTAGCTTCTTAATAGATTACTAACTCGCTTCGCTCGTTCGCTCGAAATTTATTAATACATTACTCATTCGCTTCGCTCGTTCGCTCGAATTTTATTAATACATTTCTCACTCGCTTCGCTCGAATTTTATTAATACATTACTCACTCGCTTCGCTAGTTTGCTCGAATTTTATTAATACAATACTCACTTGCTTCGTTCGTTCGCTTGAATTTTATTTATAGGATTGCTTACTCGCTTCGCTTGTTCGCTCGAATTTTAATAATAGGAATGTTCACTCATTTCGGTCGTTCGCTCGATTGCTCGGGCGAAGCCGGTCCAGCCAATTATTATTATAACCTATGTCCTAAAGCAAAGTATCACCTATCGACCACTGACAAAATTTTTGAAATCGGTTCAGTAGTTTATAAGTTTACTTTTTTCACTCGGGCAACCGCATGTTCTTACTGTATCCCAAATTTCGTCAAGACAGACAAAAATTTCAAAAATGGTAAATATCGATTAAGTGCATCATAAAACAAATATTCATGACGAAATTTAATAAAAAAATTACATGTAAGTACAGACAGATGCTATAGATTTATATATTAGTATAAACCTATTCATTATCAATTTTTTTTTCTGCGCATGTATCTAATTCCGCCGTGTTTTTCAGAGACTTGTCATATTGACAGATGGCAAGTGATTGATTTTGAAAAAAGTAAAGAGTAATTAAATAAGAAATATTATTTAAAGAAATGGTACAACACCCTAGAAAAATATTTGAGTACGTCTGAAGATAAACTTTTTACGATAAACAATTTATGACAGGTAGGATTCTAACCTTTCAACCAATTTTCGTTTACTTCCACCAGTTTTCCGGCGATGGCACTTCAACCACCGTCCCAGTTTAGCACAAGTATGTTCTTCCACTGTATTGTGTACTAATTTAGCACCATCAGTAACATTTTCATCTAAATTAATATTGAAAACATTTCCGACTTAGTCATTGCGTCAAAAAGTGTACGAAAGTCGAAAAGTGTACGAAACTTCTGAAAGCCGCAATCATAACCATGGCGACGGCGCTTGCGCGTAGCCGTAACTACTCGTGAAAAGGTCTATAAGGTTGTGTGCACGAAGCCTACTAGCGCCGCTAGCGGGCAATAGTGCACGATTGAACTCATTTTTATTGTTGACTACACCGGGAAATTTTTTTTATAAACGAATATCATTTTATTTAGCTATGTGCAAATAATATAAATAACATAGCATAAAAAGTACGTGAAAATTATTTATTTTAAGTTTTTTTTTCTTCAATTTTGACGTATAATAAAAAATAACTGATTAATTTATGTCAGACATGGAGGTGTACATATATACCTATGTCTATGGTTTATATTGACAGGCGACTGTATAACCTCAAACCATGGCGCCGGTAATCTTGAGGACCGAGTTTAACAGTGTCAAATTTATCAGATTTATATTAATAATTTCCAAATAAGTTAGAAGTAAAATCATCGTTTTACTTGACTTTTTAAACAACAATGCTCACTGACACTTACGGAAAATTCGAGTTCTGAGTTTACAATGGAACTCACAACGAGCGCTCGCATCGATATTATTATAACTCCGCCCCCTTGCACACAGCCTATAGATAAGATGTTTTTCATTTCCATGGTTAATTATAAATCTACAGACCCTGTCTGTACATACATTTTTTTTGTGAGATTTAGTGATGAGTATCTGTTTAATGATGCACTTAATCAATATTTACCATTTTTGAAATTTTTGTCTGTCTGCCTGCCAATCTGTCTGTATGTCCGCGTTTAACTAAAGAACGGCTTGACCAATCTTGATGAAATTTGGGATACCGTAAGAACATGCGGTTGCGCACATGATAGGCTATATACCATGTCTCGCCGGCCCGGATTCGCCCGAGTGAAAGAACTGATCTCAGAAACTACTCATCCGGTTGCGATGAAACTTTAGTGAGTTGTTGTGCACACGCTCGCGAAGGTTTATGAATTATATTAATTGGCCGGTCCGGCTTCGCCCGGGTGAAAAAAGTGAACTCAGAAACTACTGAAACGATTTCAAATTTTTTTTTCTTGGTCGATAGGTGATACTTTGCTTTAGCACATATGCTATAATAATAATTAACCGGACCGGCTTCGCTCGAGTAATCGAGCGAAGCGAGTGAGTATTGTATTAATAAAATTCTAGCGAAAGAGCGAAGCGAGGGAGTAATGTATTAATAAAATTCGAGCGAACGAGCGAAGCGAGTGAGTAATGTAATAATAAAATTTGAGCGAACGAGCGAAGCGAGTGAGTAATGTAGTAATAAATTTCGAGCGAACGAGCGAAGCGAGTGAGTAATGTATTTATAAAATTCGAGCGAACTAGCGAAACGGGTGATTAAATGAATTTATAAATTTCGAGCGAGTGAGTAATGTATTAAGAAGCTGTATAAAGAAAAAATAATAAGTACCTATATAAAGAAGAGTAATTCTATACTAATATATAAAATTTAAAATTGTTTTGTATGTATGTATGTTGGAAATGATTTAACTTAAAATCTATAATTATTGAAGGAAGGTTTGGTTGAGGGTCAAAATAATGAAGCTTTACCAAAATATCGCTTGTGGCCAACGTTTCGAAATATTTAATTTCTTCAGGGCCTCAAGCCAGTCAAATAATGGTAAATTGTTCCAATTCTAAATTGCAGGATCATTTAACAATGATTTTACAATTTTATTTTATCACATAAACAACAAAAAATTTAAAACTTAAATTTGATTAAATCAATTATTAAATCTGCCACACTTTAAAACTGATAAATTGAAATTTCAATTTATCAGTTTTAAAGTGTGACAGTTTTAATAATTGATTAAATCAAATTTAAGTTTTAAAATATGTGTTGTTTATGTGATAAAATAAAATTGTAAAATCATTGTTAAATGATCATGCAATTTAGAATTGGAACAATTTACTATTATTTGACTGGCTTGAGGCCCTGAAGATGAAATTAAATATTTCGAAACGTTGGCCACAAGCGATATTTTAGTAAAGCTTCATTATTTTGACCCTCAACCAAACCTTCCTTCAATTATTAACATTCATTGGGTCAACACTACTACTGAAGACTTAACATCTATTTGACGGATTTTAATAAAAAAAATTTTAAAATGTTCTTTGTGAATCCAGAAGCGCTATAGGCTATGTTTTTTCAACATTTTGAAACAAATTTTGAACTATTATTAATTAATTAGATTTTTTTTGGTTCTCTACTACTAACGAAACGTGAAATTGTTTTGCATTTTAGCGTATTGGCGGAATCGTACTAACACCAGCCCCACTTCGCTTCGCAGGGAGAGGGATTTTAGCGCGCGGGGGGGGAATAATAGATAATAAATCCTTATCTCTGGAACTACTGAACCGATTCTAAAAATTCTTTCTCTATTAGAAAGCTACACTCCCTGAGTGATACAGGCTATATATTATTTTGATAAATTTCTCGCGGGGGGATAATAAATCATAAATCGATATACACGTGAGCGTAACGGCTAGTTCATTATAAAAAGATATGCACATTGCATAAAAAATCTGTAATTTCTTCCAAATATCTACAATGTTGTCTATACTTTTTATCAATGTTGACGTTATGTCACACTTGCTAAATTTATTTCAGATTTTTCCGATTAATACTTTAGAAATAAATGAGGTACGACCAGCGATTTTCGCGGTTTTTAGTTTTTTTTCTTAAGCCAATTTAACTAAATATTTTTTTTTAATATTACTGTTTTCTATCGGTCACTGGCTTTCATTAGACACCCCACTCGAAGGAGTTGAATTTTTTTTATTTTTTCATAAAATGTTAGACCCTCCATTTTTACCCGTAATCCATATCTAAACCACAGCATTGGGCCATAACAATCTTTAACTATGGCAAATTTCGAGTCTCTAGCTTGTACCGTTTGGCTCTGGGAACTTGTGACAGACAGACGGACGGACAGACAGACACCGAAGTGAGGCCATAAGTGTTCCGTTTTTTCAATTTTGGTACGGAACACTAAAAACAAGGTTCATTCCAAGATTTTGCAAAATATTTAATTGTTTAGTTATTACAATTTCTTTAAGAATAATAAAACTGCATCAATTTACGCTTTCAGTATGAATTAAAAACTGCCTAGATCATTCATGATAATGCCACTATAAATTTAAGTCTGAACACATAATAATATTATGTGGGTACATATTTATAAAACATAATAAACAGTAGCATTTTAAAAATACTTAAAATGCTGTAGTTTACTCACCACTATTTATGTAATAAAAAGTAATCCAATATAATATGTAAAACACGTCATCACTCTTTCCAAATAATTTATAAATAGCGTCGCGTCTCACACAGCTATTATTGATAATACATAGAGACCATAGGAATAGTAGGTACTATGTACAGTTGCGGTGAAGAATCCCCACCGTCTGAACTCTGTATTCAGTAACAAACACATTTACTATACTATTATTATGAAACGATTCCTAAATCGGTTAATGATCTACAAACCGATTCATCGATCATTGATTCAGATTTATTTATCAGTTATCACCATTTAGCGTTACTATACACTATACAGTATACACAATGGGAATCGCAGGTTAAATTATAGTATTGTAAAGATTATTTCGGTGATAAATAAAATGTATTATCACTAATCTTTACATAAAGTAAAATAAATAAATAAAACACAATATTTTGATCAAGACAAGGTCCAAATGCGTCTGATCATAACTAAATTGAAAAACTTTTTATAAAAAAAAACCCCGGTGCAAGTTCAACTTTATTGCCATAACCCTAAACGTTTTTAACCCGAAATCCGAAAGTATATAATTTTGCTTGTTTATTATTAAAAAACAACAATTTTGCTTGTTTATTATTAAAAAACAACAATTAAATTAAATAGACATATTCTGTGAAAATTCTGTGAAAATTTACAACCTTTAAAAGGTTTTCCGTTTTTGTGTCGGGACCCCTTTAATTTTTACTTTTTGTGATTTTTGGATTTTTCCCTTTACTTATGGTGCGAGACCTTACTTTTTGCCAAATTTCATGATTCTAGGTCAACGAGAAGTACCCTTTAGGTTTTGGTGAGTGAGTTTGCGAATATCAAAAAAATTAAATTGTGTTTTAAAGACCACCAACAGCTAAGGTTATTTGGGCCTAGCACCAATTCACATTTTCAATTCATTATTTTTTTTTAATAATAAACTGAAAATCCAATTGACACTTTTACCAACTCTCGGGCTAGAACCCAGGAACTAGGGACTTGTAATAGCAACGCCATGTAAACAACAGCATTGCTACACGCTCGGGTATTCTCAAGCCCTTTTGAGAATATCAAAATAGGTATAGGACCCTCTTTAATTTTCACTTTTTGTGATTTTCGGATTTTTCCCTTAACTTGTGCTCCGAGACCTTGCTTTCTGCCAAATTTCATGATGCTAGATCAACAGGAAGTACGTTTTAGGTTTTTGATTGTGATTTTCGGATTTTTTTCTTAACTTGTGGTGCGAGACCTTGCTTTTTACCAAATTTCATGATTTTAGGTCAACGGAAAGTATCCTATAGGTTTTTGATGAATGAGTTTACGAGTATCAAAATAGGTGACAAAATGGCCGTATCTTTTGATTGCGTTGACTTAGGCGCTTAAATTTTTTACACCTGCAAGTGACCGTAGACCTCAGTATTTCATATTAATTTCAACTTGATATCTCTATCCGTTCCTGAGAAAATGGGTCTTGACAGACGGACACCCAGCCAGCCAAACGGACAAACGAGTGATCCTATAAGGGTTCCGTTTTTTCTTATTGAGGTACGGAACCCTAAAAATAACAAATAATATAATAATATTATCCAAGTGTGCAAGCTTTCACGGCCGGCATTGTTCCAATTCTTCATGATTTCCGGGCTTGTAGGCCGTGGTCCTGTGAGCCGCCAAGGAGGACACTTCGACCGCTGCCACATCGCCTTTGAGAATGTCTACCGCAGTTGTAGACGAAACGTCAGGTAGAAATACCACCGGACCACGGCCTACAAGCCCGGAAACCATGAAGAATTGGAATAATAATATTATATTGTTATTGTTATAGCATATAGCTGAAGTACTGCATTGTTGTAGTAAGATAAGGTAAGTATTCGTATCTTATTTCTTTTTCCAAATCTATTATTTTAAGGTTGTGCAATAAATTGTTGACATTTCCATTATTATTTAAAATTTCTTTTAGATCGGCGTCTAGGCCTGCGATTTTTCTTTGCTGGTCGTACAGAGGACATTCGAGTAAAATGTGCTTCACTAGGGTAAATTAAGGTTAATTGGGGTAAACTGGAGTAAATTAGGGTAAATTAGAGAAAATTAAATCGCCACTTAAAACTAAATATTCAACACTAATCTATCAAACTTGTCCTAAGACCACTTGTTATGTATGGCTGTGTTGTGTAGGGCACAGCATATAAACACATATTAATAAAATACAAGTGTTCCAAAATAAAGTGCTCCGTATTATCCTGGATTCCCCATGGTTTGTTCGCAACAACCAAATTCACCGCGAGCTTAATATCGATATAGTTGAACAACATATTAAAAAAACCGCGAAAAATTCTTCAACCAATTAACAGACTGTTCCGGCGCACAATACTACAATCTTGGGAACCATCCCGTCAACAGACGACTAAAAAGGAAATTGCCAACCGATTTAATACACTGATCTATAATACAAATAGTGACAGGGAAACCTTTGGTTGCCCTATAACGTTATTATAGTGCTTAATTAATATTCAGTGATCAATACCATGCCCCCCAGGGGGAACATTGGAATGTCGTTGTTTATCGCAATTGCATTCCAATGTTCTTTGGGAATTGGCGAACCCAGGGAAACCCGAGCACGCACCAGTCGGTTGTGTACCCGGCTGGGTGATTCATTTAGGGACTATTATGAAGGAAGGACAGTCGCAACTTTTTTTCTTCTTCGTTTCTCTCTTCTTTTTGGTTGTTGTTAGCGGTCTTGTCCCTCCGTTATGGGTTACTCTTTTGTTGCTGTCCTTTGTTTGTAGTAGTCCCTAATAGTACACCTGCATGTTAGCCGTGCGCGGTAACCCGTAAGGCGGAAAAGAGGATCCTGGCAGTTGAGGTTCGCCTGGGTGCACCAACACACTGCTTTGGCCTCCGCTTCGCTGTAAACGGGCGGCTAGACCTAACCTAGTCTAGTCAATCGGCTAACGTCGTGGATATTTAGTATCCCGGCGGGGTGAGCCAGTGTCCTTGGAAGGAGTGGCGCCGTCTCTTGAGCTGATTATATCACCGTGTAGCCCTGGCGCTCTGTACCAGTTTGCGGTCATCATCCCCTTGTTGGGCTCCGTGGTGGGTGGAGAGCACGGTTGATGAATGTAAAAAAATTATTATGAGCAACTTTCCCCCTTTAACCAACCCACCCTTTAAGAGAGGGCGTAAAGATGAAGGTTTTAATATATTATTTGGCAATGACTCGGCAACTGTTACTCCATGTAAGAGATATTTGATCATGAATAAAATTACGGGAAATTTCAACGGTGACAGTCCGTTTTATATTAATAAACATCTTGATGGCTTGTTTGGAACTTTTCCAAGTATTAAAAAGTTGCGTGATGAATCTTTATTAATTGAAACATCTTCACAGCATCAGGCTCAAAAAGTATTGGCATACAAAAATATAAAAGGTGTGGATATGTGCACAGACGTACCTGTAAAAGTGGAACTGCATAAGCAACTGAACTTTTCTAAAGGCATTATTTATTGTTTCGATCTTCTTAATTGCACAGTTGAAACAATAAAAGAGGAACTTAAAGACCAAGGTGTTACAGACATATATAGAATTCACGCACGTAGAGACGGTCAATTGATACCTACACCGTCCCATATTCTTACGTTCTGTATACCGCAGCCTCCGCCATCCATTCAAGCAGCATTCTATTCTTTGAAAGTACGTCAGTATATACCATCTCCCTTGCGTTGCTATAAATGTCAAAAGTTTGGACATTCAGAGAACAACTGTAGCTTTCCCAGTCTCTGTGACAATTGCGGCCAACCTTTGCATGAGGATATTCCGTGCAAAAGGGTATCTCACTGCGTTAATTGCGACGGAACCCACTCTGCAAGATCTAGAGAATGTCCACAATACAAAGTGAAGTTCAAGATCCAAGAGATCAGACCAACTGAACAAATTTCTTTCGCAGAGACCAAGCGCAAGTATAGAGAATCTGTCCCTTCTTTTACACGTTTTTTCGCAACCATTGCTGCCGTTCCTATCGTCAAAGTAGACATGTCAACCCAGGCATGTGACATGTCTACACAAACCGAAATTTCCCCATCCATTTCTAAAACTGTTGTTGCCAAAAAACCAAATAAGAAAAACAAAAAAGTCCCGATAATAGATCGAGATCGCCGATTAAAAAACCAACTTCACCGGTAAAAGCTCAAATTGAAAAAATTAAAACAGTATCTCCGGTAAAGAAAACTAAGGTTATCTTGAACCGGGATAATAGTCATACAATGACTATAACGCGTACTCGCGTCGACCATAGCAGCAGTGCAGACTCTGCTATGGACGAAGATATAAGTAGACCTCCTCATCATCGGTCTGATGCAGCGAGGAAAAAACTGAGGTAGTTACCTTTTTATTTACTAACACATTCAATTTCTTACAGTGGAACATGAACGGCTTTTATATTCATTTCAGTGAATTGAAACTCCTCCTTAACGATCATAATGCCACTGCTATCAGTTTACAGGCAACACATTTGAAAGACACAAACACTCCGGTTCTTCGTGGTATTACGATTTATCGTTAAGATAAACCATTCGTTGAACATACCAGCGGCGGAGTGGCAGTTTTAGTCCGAAACAATGTGTTTTCCGAAAATGTCCCATTACAATCTGACTTACAGGTCATCGATGTCAGACTTTATGCGCCGAATCCGGTAACTTTGTGTTCAATATACATTCCTCCATCAGAACAACCGACACTTGCATCCATTGCGTCTGTTATAGACCAACTTCCAAGCCCCTTTATCATCATGGAGGATTTTAATGCCCACAATCCCACTTGGGGTTCTAATCATGTGGATGCTCGTGGAAGGCTATTGGAGACGTTGATTCTGAATCAAAACTTGGTTTTGTTGAACACAGGTTCCAATATACATTTCTCGGCTGCAAATGGGACATTTTCAGCTATCGATCTTACTCTCTGCTCTTCTTCTATTGCCCCATCCTGTGAATGGGAAGTAAATGCCGATCTTTGTAGCAGTGATCATTTTCCAATCATTTGTCGGCTTCTTTCATTCCATGTGGATGAAAGATGCTCTGCGAGGTGGATGATAAAATAAGCTAATTGGTCACGGTTCCAAGAAGCGCTTGATATCGGCGAAATGAACTTTGGCAATGTTGATGCTGCTGTAGAGCATTTCACGTCAACAACACCGCGACGTGTGCCTGTTCCCTGGTGGAATCAGGCTTGTCGGGATGCCACCCGTGAACGTCGTAAAGCTCTCCGTCGCTTCAAAAATAATATGACGGATGAAAATCGGGTCTTTTTCATGCAAAAGCGTTCCATTGCCAGACGTATCATAGCAGAGAGTAAAAAGCAGTCATGGAGTGAGTTCGTTTCCCCTGTAAGAAGTTCTACTCCCGCCCGCGAAGTATGGAAGAAAATTCGGAGGATCTCTGGCAAACAGAGTTTTAATTATATTTCTGGATTGGTAATGGGGAATGATATAATTACGGTGCCTGAAGAAGTCGCCGATCACATGGGTTCATGCTACGCGAAAGTCTCGAGTTCCGCAAACTACCTTGAGCGTTTTTCTGCTCAGAAAAATCAAGCAGAACAAGTTGCATTAAACTTTTCCTCACAAAATGAGGAGAACTACAATGCACTTTTCTTCTCGTGGAAACTGCAGTCGAGTATTCATTACCAATTTTTGAAAAAGTTACCTCTCCGGATCCGCATTCCTTCTCAAGATGTTTAATTTGATCTGGTCCTCGAATACATTTCCTAATTCTATTGTAGTGCCGCTGTTGAAGCCCGGTAAAGACCGAAAACAAACATCAAGTTATCGTCCTGTTTCACTAACTAACTGTTTATCAAAACTCATCGAACGTATGATCAGCCGACGATTGGTTTGGATTCTTGAATCCAGACGTCTGATCACGAATGCCCAGTGTGGCTTTCGTAAGCACCGTTCGACAATGGATCATCTCGTCAGGCTGGAGTCGGCAATACAGAACACCTTTTTAAATAAACAGCACTTGATAGCGGTCTTTTTTAATCTTGAAAAGGCTTACGACACTACATGGCGGTACGGGATACTCCAAACATTACACAATTGGGGTATCAGGGGACATCTTGGGAATTTTATAAATAATTTTTTATTCGAGCGTTACTTCCAAGTCCGTATCGGCAACACATTGTCTAGTGTCTTTGTACAGGAGAATGGTATTCCACAGGGTTCGGTTCTTAGTGTCACTTTGTTTTCCATCGCTATTAATGGCATAATTGACAGCATTCCATCGTCTGTAGAGTCATCGCTCTACGTTGACGACTTGGCGATCTACTGCTCGTCAAAGTACATTCGTACTGCACAACGTCACGTGCAGTTAGCCATTAATAGCATCCAGAACTGGACAACCAACAATGGGTTTAATTATTCCGTTGAGAAAACCCAGTGTGTGAACTTTTGCCGCGTTCGTAGTTGTTATCAAGAACCATTCTTATATCTATATGACACTTTGATTTCTGTACAAGACACTGCTCGATTTTTAGGACTTACTTTTGACCGGTCGTAAAAATTGGAAGGCTCATTTTAATATTTTAAAGAGGAAGTCGATGTCTCCCCTCAATATTTTAAAAATTTTAGCTAGCACCACGTGGGGTGCAGACCGTACAGTTTTGTTGCGAATTTATCGTGCACTCGTACGGTCTAAATTGGATTACGGTAGCATCGTGTACGACTCAGCACGTGAGTCGTACATCAGAACGCTAAACGCTGGTCATCACGCCGGAATTCGTTTGTCAACCGGAGCGTTTCGATCCAGTCCTGTTGTTAGCATTACCGCTGAATGCGGAGAGCCTCCGCTGAACATCCGACGGAAACGCAATATGCTATCGTACGTCTCTAAGCTCCGTAGTCAACCTGATCACCCAACTTACAGTTGCGTATTCCAACCTCGTTTTTCTTCTCTGTATAGATGGAGAAGAAATGCAACACGTCCTCTCGGTATCAGGTTGAATCTTCTCTTAGAGGAACTTCCGTTGGCACTTCCTAGAACTCTTAAAGTCGGCCGTAATTCTGTACCTCCGTGGTTAATTCCTGAGCCCGTCATCAACATGTCACTTTCCATTCATCCGCGAAGTACGACAACGCCAGAGCTTTATCGCCAGCTTTTCCTGGCGTGGCTGGATCAGAATCGAGACTACCGTTCCGTTTATACGGATGGCTCGAAGTCTCTCGACCGAGTTGGTTGCGCGTTCGTCACCGATAACGACAGTGTTGGATACAAGTTGTCTCAAGAGTGCAGTATTTTTACTGCAGAGTTATATGCAATTTTACAGGCCTTGAGACATATTCACGGTCCGCATAAATATGTTATTTTCAGCGACTCTTTGAGTGCACTTCAGGCATTGCAATGTTCCTATCCCTGCCACCCTCTTATTTGTTTAATTCAGGACAAATTATACTCTTTGAAAAGAGGTGGAACCACTGTCCGGTTTTGTTGGGTTCCCGGCCACATGAGAATCGCTGGCAATGTATTAGCGGACACTGCAGCTAAAGAGGCTGCAAATAACGGTCAGAGTGTATTTTGCGTTATCGGTGACGACCTCAAGAGCATACTGATTTCAGCCGTTCAGCAGCTCTGGAAGGATGAATGGAGTGCTGTCGATGAAAACAAATTAAAGTCTATAAAATCTACAGTTGATCCATGGTTCACATCTTGCCGTCCCTCCAGGTGGGAGGAAGTGGTCCTTACACGGCTGCGCATCGATCACTGTAGATTGACCCATGGATTTTTGATGGCTCGTGAGGAGCCGCCCGTCTGTGAGACATGTGATACTCGTGTTACCGTTTCACATATTTTAATAGAGTGTGTCCAGTTTAGGGACACACGACAGCAGATCTGATTGTCAGGTGATCTGTCGGTTGTTTTAGGAAATGATCCTGACAATGTCGATCTGCTGTTTCGATTTTTAAAGGAAACCGGTCTTGACCGGTTTATCTGATTTTATTTATTTATGTACATTTAGGCCTCTTTACAGCCTTTATGATTTTTTCTGTATATCTTATTACTACATTATATTATTATGACATATTTTATTTGTACTTATAATTGTTTTACTTTGTTGTGTGTCAATTTTTGATTTTGCTTTTATTTTATTGTTTTTACCGTTGTTTTCTTTTACATTTCGTTTCTGTACTGACGCTAATGACCCTTGTTGTCGAGCGTCTATAATTCACAAATCATTCATTCATTCATCAATACCATGAATAGCCCGCGAGTGCTGAACTGATAATTACGTTGAAAAAAAAAGAGAAAATTAGGGTAAATTAGGGAAATTTAGAGTAAATTAAGGTAAATTAGGGTAAATTAAAGTTAACTAAGGTAAATTGCTGTAAATTAAGGAAAACGAAGGTAACTTAGAATAAATTGGCGTAAACTAGGGTAAATTAGGGTGTATTGGGTTAAATTGGGGTCAATTAGGGTAAATTGAGCTAAATTGGGGTAAATTAGAATACATTGGGTTAAACTAGGGTAAATTGATGTAAATTAAAGTAAAGTAGGATACATTAGAGTAAATTGGGGTTAATAGAGTAAATGGGGGTAAATTAGAGGAAATTAGTGTAAATTAGAGTAACTTAGGGTAAGTTGGGGTAAATAAGGGTAAATTTCGGTGAATTAGAGTAAATTAGGGTAAATTGGGGTATAACAGGTAGTAGAGAAAGGAGGGTAAGTGTACGTAGCGGCCAAGAGTACGCATGTCCTTTTGTTCTTCCTTTGACACATATATGGCGCTACTAGTTGAAGCGTGTTATTGTGAAGTAGTTTTCTACTAAAAATGTAAGAAAAATTAATTTTGACTATTTGGATGTTATATTGGCATGTTGCAGAATTGTTAATAAATTTCAAAAATATTTGGGGTGTATATACTCAAATATCATGTTTTCGGGGTATCATATAGTATAAATGTTTGAGGTTAGGTGTACGGTATAAATTTGATTAGTTTTAATGTTTTTTGTTTTTTTTTTGTTTTAACTTGTTAACACTAGGTATGTGTTTTTTTCTCTGTTTTAGGCGTGAACAACGGTATCTTCGGTGAAGATGATATTATTTTAAAGATTTCATCCTCCAATTTATCTACACAGCTACTGGATGACGTGGAGGGCTCTACGTGTTTGGTTTCTATTGTGTTTTGTCTGTCAGGATTAGTTTCTTCGTTCGATATGGTGTGTATCAACTCTGTATATGTGTTATGTAGGAGTGAGAATCTGCGTTTGATGTTTGTGATTCGCTGTAATATGTCTGCTGACTATCGGTAATTGTAAATTTTGTGTCATTACTACTGGAGGGTAAAGGTCATTTTTAAACGGTTTTATTTAGCTTGACCCCGTATATGTGTTTGTTTATTTATTTATATCTTCAAATCTTGCGACCGATTTTTCACCAAGTTTCCGTAATCCGATTGAGTTGAAATTTTGCACACATGTGTAGCTCCGGTGACAATACAATATTATGGTAACTAGCTGACCAACCCGGCTTTCGTCCGGGTGTAAATTGTACTTTTGAATTTTCATCCACTTCCCGTGATCCGATTGAGTTGAAATTTTACAAACATGTGTAGCTCCGGTGACAACACAATATTGTGGTAACTAGCTGACCGACCCGGCTTTCGTCCGGGTGTAAATCGTACTTTTGAATTTTCACCCACTTCCCGTGATCCGATTGAGTTGAAATTTTGCACACATAATATGATCCTGACAATGTCGATCTGCTGTTTCGATTTTTAAAGGAAACCGGTCTTGACCGGTTTATTTGATTTTATTTATTTGTACCTATACATTTAGGCCCCTTTACAGCCTTTATGGTTTTTTCTTTATATCTTACTACCTTATATTATATGACACATTTTGTTTGTACCTACTTATAATTGTTTTACTTTGCTATGTGTCAATTTTTGATTTTACTTTTGTTTTTTTTATATTTATTGTTTTCAGACGCTAATGACCTCAGTTGTCGAGCGTTTATAATTTACAATTCAATTCAATTCTTATGCTGGGTTTATCGTACAATTTTATTTTTTAATCACGCTGTTAAATAACGGTTGCTATGGTAACGGTCAACAATTTGCCAAAATGAAAGCGCCTTTAAAATTTAACAGCGCGATTAAAAACAGTCTGTTAAAATTGTACGATAAACCCAGCATAAAACTTATATGTTAAGATCTATGTATGGACAAGTACACTAATTATCTGAAACTTTAAAGCAATCAATTGGCTGTTGCATAATAGTACTTAAACAGAAGTGTCAATCTTCATGAAAGATAATAAAATGTAGGTATGTTGTTCTGGTCAATTGACTTTATCAGTGCTATTGGGGGGATTCTTTTTATGGTTAGTACATGTAGTAACCAGTAATGTACATTGTACATAGGTTCTTTTTAACCTAAATGTATTTTCCATAAGAAACAGCTATACTTGTAACTGTTTTACGACTAATTAATTATTAGTAATATAGATTCCAAGCAGGGCCGCAGTAAGGGTAGGGCGGAGGGGGCGACGGCCCCGGGCGCATTAAGCAAGGGGGCCGAAGACGCTGTATTTTTTGACATGAAAAACGACAATGATTATTGCCAGGCTAATTACAATTCGACAAATATAAAATATACAATAAATAATAATACTTTTGCAAATAGGACTAAAGAAAGAAATATATAACACTTATTATTAATTTGTATATTTCACATTACGTATTTAATATTACAAAAGTAGCAAGCGCAAAGCAAATGCTTGAATCATTAAATGAAAATATTAATAAAATGTCACACTTAGAGTACTACAAACAATTCATGATTTGGGTTTAGTGGAAAGCTATTCAAGCATGGGAATAGCATATAGAATTTTTTTAACAATTCCCGTAACCACTACTTCATGTGAGAGATAGTTCAGTAAACCGAAGCTCATAAAAAATTATTTACGATCTTCAATGAGTCAGAAACGGCTAGCGAATTTGGCGATAATTTCTATAGAAATATATTATATAACTAAAAGTGCGAGTTGTTAGAGTCGATTCAGCGCTATTTTTTCTATAAATTGACTTAATATCAAACGAATCAGGTCGAATTTATTTTTCAAAAATTTCGCAAATTTGTACAAAGAGGGGGTCTTCTTACTTTTGACATTTTTAAAAAAAACTCAAACATCTGTCAGATGGTGTTTATATATCTTTGAAACTAAAAGTGCGAGTTGTTGGAGTCGATTAGTGAACATTTTTTATGTTTTTCAGTTGGTTGTGTTGGAATATCTTATAAAAATCTTGTATCATGCATTTTTTGATTTTTATTGGGGGGGGGGAGGCGCAAATTGAAATGTTGGCCCCAGGCGCAAGATTTCCTTGCTGCGGCCCTGATTTCAAGCAATGTTGAATTTATTCAAAACAACACTCCTAATCTTACGAGTCCGTTTCCTAAAATAAGAACATTAATAAATTTAATAAACTGTTTCTTTTTTATGATCAGATGGGTCGTGGTCACACTTGGTAGAAATGAATATTATTTGGCCGCCATTTTGAAATCTGACGCCATTTTGTTTTTATGTATCCTATACAACTCTCAACACAAATATCAATTTTTAAAAAGATCGGATAATTTTTTAGTGCATAATAAAATCCAAGGAATTCTGTATTTCTACAGCAAAGGCTTTGCCCATAATATAATATGTATAGTCTGTCATTACAAATTTTTGTACATCACAAAAGTTTATATTAAGAATGATATCACATATCTGCCAATGAGAAATTTAATAGCTTTTTAAAATATCTTTTAATCAATTTTTATCAATACATCCCGGAGAAAACGATTAGATCCTCATGTCAAAACGGGTTTGCTAAAAATAAATGGATAACGCCTGAGGTAATCGCTGCCAAGGATACACTAAATTTTCTTCAAGAATTAGCCAACCTAATTCCAGATTTTAAAAATGATTTTAAAAATTATAGAATCAAGTACAAGCAATTGCTGCATTCAACAAAAAAAAGCCTATTTTGACAATTTTATTAATGAAACAAAAGTAACTGATCTAGCCCTTGTAAATGTGCCAAGTTTAAAAAAACCCTACGAATCAAGATGTAGCTAATTATTTTAATAATTATTTTATAAGTGTTACTGATAATTTGACACCATCCACAAACTCTATTAATAATAACTATCTACTGGATGACATACTAAGCTCACCTGTTAACTCCTTCGTGCTCTGTGAAATATCTGAACGTGAAGTTTTAAATATTGTGGCCGACATGAAGAGTAAACATTCCTCGGCAGAGGACGAAATATCTAGTTTTCTTATCAAAAAAATTATCTCAGCCATTATAAAACCCTTAACTAATATTATAAACGCCTCCTTATTACAGGGAGTGTTCCCTGAGAGGCTAAAGATGGCCGTAGTAAGTCCTATTTATAAAAAAGGGGACCCCACATCTGTTAATAATTATCGCCCAATTAGTATAATTTCAACCTTTTCTAAAATCTTTGAAACTGTCTTCTATAAACAAGTATATAAATTCTTGCTTAAATACAATCTATTAAACGATTTTTAACATGGGTTTACCCCTAATAAAAGTACAGAAACTGCCATCTTTTGCCTCACTGAATATATCCATCATGCACTTGATGCAGGTCATGTCGCTTTGTCGGTTTTCCTAGACCTCTCCAAGGCATTCGACTGCCTTGACCACAACATTCTCATTCAAAAATTATACGTCCTTGGTATTAGAGGCCTCCCTTTAAATTGGATACAATCATACCTGTCAGACAGGAATCAAAAAGTTAAGATAAATTGTAAAGGGGTTACTTACCACTCCGATGCTATGGGTTGTAAAAGAGGTATTCCGCAAGGAAGTATTCTTGGACCACTACTGTTTATTTTATATTTAAATGACCTTTCCGACTTCTTGAATAAACATGCAGTTAATACACATTTACTTCTATCTTATGCTGATGATACGACTTTAGTTGTCCAAGCTAACTTAGTACATGATGCTATATCTAAAATCTCCCATCTTCTTGACTTAGCAAGCGTATGGTTCTCTACGAACAAATTAATCCTAAATACAAATAAAACTGAGAGTATTCTTTTTAGATTTTCGAAAAATAAAACAGTTCGACCTGTCAGTTTTAACTATCAAAAGTGTGAAATAAAACTATCCAATAGGTACTGCTAAATTTTTAGGTGCTCACCTTGATGAACAACTCAACTGGACACAGCATAAAACACAACTAGCGATAAAACTTAGTCAACAATGTTATGCTATTCGACAACTTAAAAAAATAGTTAGTTTCGGTGTGGTAAGAAACGCTTACTTTGGGTCGTTTCTCTCATTAGCCAGGTATGGTATACTGTTCTGGGGTAGTACTGACATCTCCAATGTATTTATATTACAAAAAAGAATTGTAAGAATTCTAGCCGAGGTCCCACCGTGTACGTCTTGTAGAGGTCTATTTAAGAAATTAAATACTCTTACTATACCATCAATGTACATATATGTCTGTCTATGCTTTCAAAAGGGGCATGCCGACTTAATAAATACTCCTAAAAGATCAAATCTTCATGATTACAACGTAAGGAATAAGAAAATTTATCAATTAATAAGCATCGCCTAGCCCTTTTTGAGAGGAGCGCCAGACATATGTGTGCAGTACTTTATAATAAACTAACTCTAGAAATTAGAAACAAAAACTTCACGGCATTTAAGAAAGCTATATTTAAAATATTATTAGAAGGAGAATTTTATTCTGTAAATGATTTTGTAAAGTAAGATTTATGATTATTTCTCTAATTTGACGTGTCAACCCTGTTAATGTACATTTGACTAATAAATCTATCTATCTACCTATATTTTTGATTTTCTAAAATAAATTGTTTAAACTTTCTTTTTCGTAATAGTCCAAGCTCCCATCATACAAAAGTCTGCTGGACAAAACTACTAAAAGCGAAGTATCGATTTACAATATCATCCGTCTGCCTTGCAAATTTTTTTTGCATACCTAGCAGCCCTATCCCCAAATGTCCAATATGAGATCCGTCAACTGTCAAGTATGCAAAAAAAATTTGCAAGGCAAAGCAGAATAATAGTAATTTTTGCAACACTTGCATCAAAAGTACAATTTTAGATGGCTGTGTACCGTTTGAAAAGTGATTCTTTATCTTCTTAATCCAGTCGGCAGCACTTTTTACCTTGCATCGAGTCCGAACTTAATGAAATGTTGGCATGTTGTATGTGGGTGGTATGTAGTAAAGAATCAGTTGACCCATGGTTTACATCGTGCCGTCCCTCCAAATGGGAGGAGGTTGTGCTAACACGGCTTCGCATTGGTCACTATAGGTTAACTCATGGTTTTTAATGGCTCGTGAGGAGCCGTCCTTTTGTGAGACGTGTGACACTCGAGTCACCGTTTCACATATTTTAATTGAGTGTGTCTAGTTTAGAGACACACGACAGCAGATCGGATTGCCAAGTGATCAATCAGTTGTTTTAGGAAATTATCCTGACAATGTCGATCTGCTCTTTCGTTTTTTAAAGCAAACCGGTCTTTATTGGTTTATCTGATTTTTTTTTATTTTTACTTTTTCTTGTTTTTCTTTATATTTTATTTTGATATATTTTGATCATATAGACGCAGATGACCTCAGCTATTGAGCGTCTATAATTTACTTAATACACTAATTATATAGAACTTTAAGAACAATCTTGTATTATTATGACTATATTCCTTGTGTAAAAATGGCATACAGAACTGACAACTTGCATCTCGGATTAAGTAGCAACGCAGCTGCGCCAAATATTTTTTTAAATTTTTGGTTTTCACCAGCAAAGAATCAAAAATAAATTTTAGACTTAAATAAACGGAATAAATCATCTAAATGTGTATACGGAAATTATTCATAGGCTACAACATTAATTTGGTTGCAAAGATACATATACAAAAGACCGTTCACTTTTGTAAACATGTATAATATAGATATTATAATATTTTGTATAATACGTGTGTGGTGTGTGTGATTGTGTTAGTATGCGTTTGTGAATTGTGAGTGTGCAATACTTTCAGTCGGCTGGAAGACAGCCGAGCAATTTCCCGGGGATCAACAAACCTCGGCTTATTAACTTTTATGACTAAACTGCGAAGTAAAAACTTGTATGACACGGTGAAAAAAATCCCACAAAAATATACCAATAAACTGAAAGATACTTCTCCACACATTTTATAAAACTCATTTCTTCACTTTCACGTCTTGTACCTACTTTTTATGCATATAGTCACTTTTTATTGTCTGGTTTTTTTTAACTTACCGTCGACAAATTTATTCTGATTTATTTGAGTTTACAGTACAAAATTCAGTAATTTATTTTAACTGCCTCGAATATTGTATCTACTATAATCTGACAGGTGTATTTGTTTTTAATGAATATTTTACTAAAAATGTTCATTTGTATTTCAAACAAAGATAACGTGACTTGGTAAAACACTAATTACACTTTCTATATGAAAACTTACCTCCAAGTGGTACCTAGATTCCAGTCGCCAGAAAGCCCGCTTAGAAATAAAATATATTAAACTATATTTATTTTGATAAACTTGTAACTTTGTGTTTTAGAAACATGGCCTTAACTCTTTAACGGGAGCGAATCATAAGTAATGCGTTATGCGAATTCAAATGTCAGTTATAGGGGGATAAAATGACTTGTGTCGAAAAAAAACTAACGAAAAATGTGTGACGAAATGTTTTGCTTATAGTTCGCTCAATTAAATTCAGATTGGTTCGAAATCAGTCTTAAACGAAAGAGGAGAAATTTTTACATACATTTCGTATACAGTGCGTCTCACTCTCACGGCGAGGTATTTATTTATTTAATGCAGCCAACAGGCAAATCCCAATAACAGGCCACAGAAAAAAATATATACAAAAAAGAAATAAAATACAATTGAAAATACATAGCATATCATACAATAAAAAATCATTTGCCATAAAGTATTACATTTGACAAATTATACATGAATAGAAAATATATTTTATCAAAAGTTCTACATAATATTTATTTATGAGGAGCATTCAGTTCATTCTACTTAAGTAAGTGGTATGTTAATATTTTTCTAAATTTTTTAAATTTTAAATCAAATAAGTTAACTTTAGTTTCATACAGCAGTTTATTTACAATAGAGCACATTTTGTATATAGGAGCATTATTTTCATGATTAAACTTAGGGAAAGGTAAGTAGAAAGTGTTAGAACTTCTAGAAAAATACGACGGAGCTGAAAAGTCAAGATTCTGTCTGGTACATGTGTCATCAATTTGATTGTGTACCACTTTATATATGTAAAAACACGCAAATAATTTCCTACGATTCTCTAGACTTAATAAATAGTAGTGCATCAACAGATTTATATACGGTTCATAAGTTGGGTAAAAGCCATACTGTTTTAGATATAAACTGGTTCTGAATTTTCTCTATATTATTTACATGCACCCTATAAAACGGCGACCAAACATTTGTTGCAAGTTCTAAATGACATCTAACATAAGTATTAAACAGTTTGATAAGTACTTCAATAGAGTTTCTTAAAATATATCCCAGCAGCCTTTTCGCTTTTTTATGGACTCTTCAACTTGTCTATTAAAAGTCAATTTAGCATCAAAATAAATGCCCAAATCTTTTACTGTATCTTTCCTAGGAATTGAGTCAGCATTAAGTTTATAGATAAAGTAAATGGGATACAATTTCCTTGTGTACGTTAGTATGGTGCATTTTTTAACATTAAATGAAAGCTTACTTTCCCTAGCCCATGAACTAATAGCATTCAAGTCCTCTTGCATAAGATAACAATCTTCTATTGAAGTAATTTTCCTACCAAGTTTAAAGTCATCAGCAAAAAGTCTACAATCAGAATATTTCAAGACTTCCGGAAGGTCATTTATTAATATAACAAAGCAAAAGGGGCCTAGATTAGAATCTTGTGGAACACCAGAATTCACATTATATTCCAATGATTTAGAGTTATTGTAAGTTACAAACTGTCTGCTATTACATAAGTAAGATGCAAACAATTTTAATGTAAGTTCCACTACTCCAATCTGATTTAACTTCCGTAATAATATATCATCGATCAAAAGCCTTACTAAAATCTGTATATACGACATCATACTGGGAATAATTGTCATTAATATGTGACGAAATATTTTTTGTGAAAGAAATCAAGTTAGTAGAAATAGATCGATTTGGCATAAACCCATGTTGAAATGGAGTTATTTGGAGATGCATATAATCAAACAGGTGTTTATAAATTATAGACTCAAAAATTTTGCAAGGAACAGACAGCAATGCAACGATATACGTATTAAATTTTAACATTGAATCCTCATAAGAACAAACTTAGTTCCCAAGTTGGCTTTGAAAGGCATATTTCCTGGCGACTAATAGTTTGTAAAAAAATCTGTAAATCGGTTGACCCTGCAGGCCATCCCTGGAACTTCCCGCTATTTTCAAGCGCGTTGAGTCCGAAGAACTTGATAATATACCCAAAAGAAGATTTTTGAGCTCTTCGAGCTCAAAAATCTGAAAATTGCTGATAACAACATTATTTTAATTTTTGAAAAGGTGTAACTTTTGAACGCGTCGTTTGATTTTGATTTTTCGAACATTATTCAATGCGGCTTTTTTAACACAAAAACTGATAAATAAAAAAAAATCGCGCAGTTGAAAAATGTTGCAGTTATCCTCAAAAAACATTATTTGTTTGGAATTTTTAAACAGCTATAACTTTTGAAAGCGTTGTTCGATTTTGATCTTTAAAACGACATTCGACGCAGTTTTTTAAACGCTAAAAATATTGTAAGAGGTACAAAATCGATTGGTTGAGAAATCTCGAAATTATTTTGAAAAAACACTTTTTTCGAAATCTGTTGACTACGACATGTCTCGAACGGATTAACCGATTTTGATCCGCTTAGCGGCATTCGACGCAGTTTTCTGAGGAGAAAAGCTGATTAGATTATGAAATCAATCGGTACAATATTCTAGAAGTTATTTTGAAAAAACATCGTTTTCACAACTTTTTTTTCGTTTTTTTTTTTTGGAATTTCTCAAAATGTATTAGGCCTAATCGGTTCAAATTTTCAGGAAATCTAAGTTCAGTGGAACCCGTTCGAATGCCGCGAATTGCGATTCGATCGGTTAAGCCGTCCAAAAGTTATGAGAGGTTTACATACACACACAGAGAGAGAGAGAGAGAGAGAGAGAGAGAGAAAGGAGAGATACTGACATCATCGTAAAAATAGTCATAATAGCTTCATAGGATCACAAAACGCCGAAATCTGATGAAAACTCGATTTTCGAAAATCGGGGTGAAATCAACAACTTCCCTATTTTTGAAAATTTTCAATTTTGTTGCGTTGCTGGGATAGGAGAATGATTAAAAAAATAGTGTTAACGATTTAAATATTAGACTATAACTGAATTTTTATTTTATATTTTCTGTACAAGATGTTTAAAAGAATTTTTGATTATTCAACTGGACAACACATTACATAAAGAATAAACTACGGATTATTTAACCACTGACAAGATTAATTTGATAAAAGTTTTATATTAAAATATCTATACCATATATATATATTTTTTTTTTTCTTTTTTTTTTTTTTTTTTTTTTTTTTTTTTTTTAAATAAAAATGATTTCAAAATAATTAATATAGGTATTATTCATTATTTTTCTTTCTTCATTTTTTTTCTCACCATCAATGATGCTACATTACCCCCGGGTGAGCAGGAAATGCGTATCTACGCAGTTTCAGCACGTTGATAAAATGGTTTCAGTTGAGAAACATGGCAGCGAAATTGATGGTCGGGTTCGTTGACATCAGCGAGGACGCATGAGGTTGGCGTGGTGAATCTGACGATGCGACGTGGCGTACTCCATCTAGGAACGAACTTCTGTCCTTGGTTGTCACCAGGTCGCGCGAGATCATGACGACGTTGAACAACCAGTTGTCCTACACGGAATGGTGGTTGTCGTGGATGCCTTAGATCGTATAGCGTCTTAACTTTGTCGTGAACCTCTTGTATTCGTTGGCGGACCTCTTCGTCAGTGGGACGCCGTTCAACATCTAAATACCTATCCAGCTTCCATTGACGATCGATCGGTCTTGGAAGTGGCCTGCCCAAGAAGACATTGGCGGGTGTGGTACGAGTAACTTCAGATTCGTTAGAATTATGTGACATCTGAAAGAAATGGAGAAATTTATCCCAGTCTTTATGGTTACCTTCAGCACAGGCCCGAATCATGATCGATAAGGAACTCTTGAGATCTCTCATCGTGCGTTCTACCATATTTGAAGAGGGTTGATACGGCGATGTAAAAATATGTTGAATGCCCCAGGCTAATGTCATTCGGCGGAAGGTGTCGCTTCTGAATACGGTTGCGTTGTCTGACACCAGGTGTCGTGGCGGCCCATATGTACACCATAGTTTGATTAGTTTCTTACATGTTACAGCTGAAGTAGCACGTCGACATGGTATTACCTCCAGCCATTTAGAAAAAGAATCCAACACCACCAGTACATAGCGATTTCCTAGCGTCGATGTCAACAGTGGTCCGCAGAAATCTATATATAATTTGTCCATTGGAGCTGTCGGTATCGTAGAACTCATCGGTCCACCAGCTTGTTGATTGTGTGATTTTATGATTTGACAGTGTTCGCACGCTCTCACATATTCTCGTACATCCTTGAAGAGATTTGTCCACCAAAAACGTTTAGTGATAGCACGATACGTTTTAGTAATCCCAGGGTGAGACGCATCTAGGTCGTGGAAATAATACAAAATCATTTTTTGAGCTGATCTCGGAACTACCACTCGTTTAAGACGGTTTTTTCCCACTGATT
Source organism: Mongoloraphidia duomilia (assembly GCA_039654895.1). NCBI lineage: Eukaryota > Metazoa > Arthropoda > Insecta > Raphidioptera > Raphidiidae > Mongoloraphidia > Mongoloraphidia duomilia. The sequence goes on along the minus strand of CM077517.1, from coordinate 43,426,673 downwards.
TTAACAGAACTCCATCTCTTTCGACGTATCCTGTGACATCCTGTTTATCTCTAAGATTCTGCAAGATGAGATGCGTCTCTGGATCCGAAGTTTGATGCTCTTTAATGGTAAGAAAACTGTCCGGTATTTGATGTAGGTTGTTAAGAACAGACGTTGTGGTTGTATTTGTATTTGTTTCAGATTCGACGTCATACAAGCGACTGAGAGCGTCAGCAACGGAGTTCAACGGACCGCAGATATGCTGGACATCAAATTGATAATGCGACAATTTTAATACCCAACGTCCAACTTTACCGAGCTGTTTAGGATGTCGGATCATCCACGTGAGGGCTTCGTTGTCCACCTGAAGCAAGAACCGGTTACCATGAAGGTAATCGTGGAATTTGTCTAACGCAAAGATGATACCCAAGGCTTCACGTTCTAGAATCTGATATCGTTTCTTAGTGTCCGAGAGTTTTCGTGATGCAAACGCTACTGGATGAATTCCATCGGTGTGTTCCTGCATCAGAACGGCTCCCAAAGCGATGTCTGAAGAATCGCAGCGAACCACGAATGGCTTGTGAAAATCTGGGAATTTCAATACTGGAGCTGAAGTAATCGCGGATTTAAGTTGATTTATAGCTTTTATTTGATCTTCAGTAATATGAAACTTAACGTTTTTCTTTTTCAGGTAATTCAGTGGAGCAGCTATTTCGCTGAAGTTTGTAATAAACCGGGAAAAGTACGCAACCATTCCCAGAAATGTTTTGACTTGTCTTAAATTGGTCGGTATCGGTAATGCTTGGATGCTTTTAATTTTTTCTGGATCAATATGACAGCCTTGTCCGGAGATGATGTAGCCGAGGCACTTGACTCTGCCCATAAATAATTGTGCCTTGTCAGGATTAATAGTAAACCCCGCAAGGCGTAGTCGTTGAAAAACCTGATGCAGATGTTCAAAGTGGTCTTGAATTGATTTTGAATAAATCAGAAGATCATCAAAGTAAGTCGTAATGAATTTGAATTGTAGATCACCGAAAATCCTGTTGATGATACGATTTAATCCTGCAGGTGACACAGCCAGGCCAAAAGGTAGTACCTTGTATTGGTAACTTCCGAAACTAGTTGAAAAAGCTGTGATTGGTCGTGAATCTCTTGTCAACGGAAGTTGATGATATGCCATATTTAAGTCTAGTTTCGAAAAAACTTGCGCTCCAGCTAAACATTGAAACATGGATTCTGGTCGTGGTACAGGATACGCGTCGTACAATACGCGCTGGTTTACTTTTCTGTAATCAACGACTAAACGTTGCCCGCCATCCTTCTTTGGAATAAGAAAACATGGGCTGGAGTAGGCTGAATCGCTGGTCTCAATGACGCCCAGGTTGAGTAATTTATTTATATGTTCTCTCATAACTGTAGCTTTCGGCGGTGTTAATGGATAGGGCGGCAGGTGCACTGGCTTCGTATCCGTCAAATGTATGTGGTAAGTATATATTTTAACTTTACCTAGTTTATTCGTAATCGTATCTTTAAATTCTTGTAATAATTGTTGTCGAAGTTGTGTTTGTTCTTGATTAAGTTCTAATGGATTTTCCATACAGGACGATAAAATATTATGAAACTTGTTAGGATTATTTTGTATGAAAGGAATTTTAATTTGTGGAGCAAACGAAAAAATAAGATAATTGTTGACAAAGTTTAAGGATGCTTGTAACTTTTTAAGCGAAGGACAACCTAGGATGAGATCGAAATTAGCCTGGGGTATAACAAGAAAAGGAAGGACCCAGGTAAATTGATGAATTTTGATTTTGACGAAGAGTTTTTGTTTGATGAGGGTGAGTCGATCATCAGGTAAACGAATAAATGTTGACACCGGAATGCTCTTAAAGGTAGAATCGTTTGTTATTTGAGACGCAATTCGTTCAGAAATAAAATTTGCGTTGGCGCCTGAATCCAGAAGAACTGGTAATTGTATTGTGCCTATGACTGCGTGCACGATAGGTAACAAATTCAATTGCTGTTCCGTGTTAACATTTTCATTTGTTCGGCCCATCATGGACCGGACGTGGTTGAGTTTTTTGATTGAGATTCATTCCACTGGCGTTGACGATTGGCATTAACAGTTGCTCTCTTGCGACATTCAGCGATAAGATGGCCATCTTGTTTACAGTAAGTACAATTGCGCGTTGTTTGATTCTGTTGACCTGATGTAACGGATTCGCTGAACGAAACCCCTGCTTCTCTCTGGAGGGCGCATTGGAGTAGCTGTTCGGCTTGAGACAGACGTTGGACAGTCTGATGGAGTTGTATCCATGACGTTGGTAAATTTTCGTGACGAGTTTTCAGTAAGGTATCTGCATTTCTGTTAGCCCAGATCTGCAGAATAAGCTGTTCCTCCAATATCGTTGTTCCGATGGCTCTACTCTTAGATCGTACATCATTAACGAATGACGGAAATGATTCAGTTGGTGTTTGAAATCTGTTAATATATTCGTTAATTAGATGAATTTTAATTTCTGGTGCAAAAAATTCTTCGGTAAGTTGCCTTTTGAAATGTTCCCAATTTAAAGCTGTTTTAAGGTGATTGGCCCACCATGAACGAAGAAGCCCGTCAGTATAAATTAGAAATCGCTGAAGAATATCAGTTTCAGGAAGCAGTTGCAGATCGATTATTTCATCAACTTTTTCAATGAACATGAGAAGCTTTGTTGGGTCGTCTCCGGCGCATTTGGATACACCAACGAAATACTGATGTAAATCCACAGTCGGATATACCCGATTCTGCTTGGTTAAGTCTGCAATTGTACGGGTGAGTTCTGCCAACTCGGATATCTTGTCAAAAATACCCGCCGATAACTGCATATGCACAGCTGTGGCATTGGCTAGCGATGGAATTCCATGCGACGTTGTTGCAGGACTCAGACCTTCTCTATGCGGCGGTAGCGAACCAGCTTCAGATATTGTAGAATTGCCTGCCGTGGTACGGTCAGGACCAGTCGGAGATGTGAAGACTTCATCGCCGTCTGTCTCAGCTTGTGCTCTTGTTCTTGGCATAATAGATTATCTTCACTTTTTACTCGCCGATAAATGATAATGTTATTATTTTATTTAATTATTTTTTTTTTCAGAAATTTTAAAATTTAAAAATAAACGTAATTTAAAAAAAAAACCAGAGTAAACTTCGCTCTGCTACCATTTGTTGCGTTGCTGGGATAGGAGAATGATTAAAAAAATAGTGTTAACGATTTAAATATTAGACTATAACTGAATTTTTATTTTATATTTTCTGTACAAGATGTTTAAAAGAATTTTTGATTATTCAACTGGACAACACATTACATAAAGAATAAACTACGGATTATTTAACCACTGACAAGATTAATTTGATAAAAGTTTTAAAACGATAATTTTTATATTAAAATATCTATACCATATATATTTTTTTTTTTTTAAATAAAAATGATTTCAAAATAATTAATATAGGTATTATTCATTATTTTTCTTTCTTCATTTTTTTTCTCACCATCAATGATGCTACAATTTTCTTAGCGGGAAGTTAAAAAAAGATGATGCAGGGATGTATCATTTTTAGTACGTTGTTCCCGACACAGCATACAACATTTGAACTAATTTAGATACAAATTATTTTTTATTTCTGGTTTTTGGTAAAATTTTGTATTAGATTACTTAAAAACAGTAATGTATTGTTGTTAGAAATGTTATTACATGTAACCATGAAAATGTGAAATTGTATGTTTCACATTCTAATGAATGAATTGTAAATTATAGACGCTCGACAACTGAGGTCATTAGCGTCTGAAAACAATAAATGTAAATAAAAAACAAAAGCAAAATCAAAAATTGACACACAACAAAGTAAAACAATTATTATAAGTACAAATAAAATGTGTCATATAATATAATGTAGTAAGATATAAAAAAAGGACTTGAGATTAGCCAAGCGTGTGGCAATGCTGTTGTTTACATGGTGTTGCATGTATTACAAGTCCCCAGTTCCCGGGTTCTAGCCCTAGAGCTGGTAAAAGTGTCAATTGGATTTTCAATTTATTATTAAAAAAGAAATAATGAATTGAAAATATGAATTGCCCAAATAACTTTAGCTGTTGGTGGTCTTTAAATCACAAAAAGATATAAAGAAAAAACCATAAAGGCTGTAAAGGGGCCTAAATGTATATAAATAAATAAAATCAGATAAACCGGTCAAGACCGGTTTCCTTTAAAAATCGAAACAGCAGATTGACATTCCTAAAACAACCGACAAATCACCTGACAATCCGATCTGCTGTCGTGGGTCCCTAAACTGGACACACTCGATTAAAATATACAAAACGGTAACAGAAGTGTCACACGTTTCACAGAGGGGCGGTTCCTCACGTGCCATTAAAAAACCATGAGTCAAATCTACAGTGACCGATGCGCAGTCGTGTAAGGACCACTTCCTCCCACCTAGAGGGACGGCAAAGTGTGGGTCAACTGTAGATTTTCTAAATTTTAACTTGTTTTCATCGACAACACTCCATTCATCCTTCCAGAGTTGCTAAACGGCTGAAATCAGTACGCTCTTGAGGTCGTCACCGATAACACAAAACACATTCTGACCGTTATTTGCAGCGTCTTTAGCTGCAGTGTCAGCTAATTCATTTCCAGCAATTCCCATATGGCCGGGAACCCAACAAAACCGGACGGTGGTTCCACCTCTTCTCAATGAGTATAATTTGTCCTGACTTAAACAAATCAGAGGATGGCTGGGGTAGGAACGCTGCAATGCCTGAAGCGCACTCAAAGAGTCGCTGCAAATAACATATTTATGCGGACCGTGAACATGTCTCAAGGCCTGCAAAATTGCATATAACTCTGCAGTAAAAATACTGCACTCTTGAGACAACTTGTATTCAACACTGTCGTTATTGGTGACGAACGCGCAACCTACTCGGTCGAGAGACTTCGAGCCATCCGTATAAACGGAACGATAGTCTCGATTCTGATCCAGCCACGCCAGGAAAAGCTGGCAACAGAGCTCTGGCGTTGTCGTATTTCGCGATGACGGGCTGAGGAATTAGTCACGGGAGTACAGAATTACGACCGACTTTAAGAGTTTTTGGAAGCGCCAAATGAAGTTCATCTAGGAGAAGATTCAACAGGATACCAAGAGGACGTGTTGCATTTCTTTTCCGTCTATATAGAGAAGAAAACCTAGGTTGACATACGCAACTGTAAGTTGGGTGATCAGGTTGACTACGGAGCTTTGAGACGATATGTTTAGCGGCAGCTCTCCGCATTCAGCGGCAATGCTAACAACAGGACTGGATCGAAACGCTCAGTTAACGAACGAATTCCAGCGTGATGAACAGCGTTTAACGTCCTGATGTACGACTCACGCGCTGAGTCGTACACAATGATACCGTAATCCAATTTAGACCGTACGACTGCACGATAAATTCGTTGCAAAACTGTACGGTCTACACCCCACGTGGTGCTAGATAAAATTTTTAAAATATTTAGGGGTGACATCGATTTCCTCTTTAAAATATTAAAATGAACCTTCCAATTTAACGTTCTGTCAAAAGTAAGTCCTAAAAATCGACCAGTGTCTTGTACAGAAATCAAAGTATCACATAGATACAAGAATGGTTCTTAATAACAACTACGAATGCGGCAAAAGTGCACACACTGGGTTTTCCCAACGGAAAATTTAAACCCATTTTAAATACTACGTTTCGGTCCGACCGAAACGTAGTATTTAAAAATAAAGTTGGACAGCTATAGCGAGTTTTGTGTGTTTTATTTACTAAATTAGGTATATTTGTATCGTCACTACTCACCAGTATTCGTCGTTTTCATATACGGAAAAAATTAAAACTTTTTAATTTCCAGATCAACTGAGCATCCAACAGATTTTGTTTGAAATAAACGAGTTAAACGCTTTTCTATCTATACTGTAAGATGAAACGGTATAGATTCGAAAGAAATTAACAGCTACTTAATTTCGTTTCGTATATGTAGTAACGACGTATTTTTATTGTGCCACATAAAAAATTATCTCTATTTTTATAACGGTACACGGGCCTCATAAACTTCCGGTTTCGGAGAGCCGCCATCTTATATGATCCTTTTTGGTAATAATATTCTCATAGCTTTAACTATACTATCAACAAGTATACACATAACATAATGTAAGTATATTACAAAAAACTGCCAAAATTAACTGAACATTCCACCAAATATAATTTCAGTTAAACTCAATAGATAATAATTATTTATCATTCCAATTAATAGATAGATATTGTAAATTATAGATGCTCGATATCTGAGGTCATTAGCGTCTGAAAAAAATTCAACACAAAACAAAATAAAACCATTATATATATATACAGTGTGTCCCACCGTAACTGAGACATAGCATTTTAACATGGTGTTACGATAATTTGTTAATATTTGCTCCCCGTTAACTGTTATTGTTATTTTTATTTTACGATCTGGTTCTAAATGTCCCCAGTAATGATGTTGTAGACTTATTTTTATTTAAATGTCTTTAAAAATTAATAAAATCACATTTTAAAAAATAAATCACAATCTTTGCTTTGTATACCAATTTAATGGACAATTGCCTAACGCCGCAAATAGCTTAGGTGGCTAGCGCGTTGACCAACATCAGTTACCTTCACGCCAAGCCCAGGTTCGAATCCCGAGAACTCATAATTAATTTTTTTTTTTAATAATGAAAATACATTGGAGAACAATAATTGTTCTCCAATGTATTTTCATTATTAAAAAAAAATTAATTATGTGCTTTCGGGATTCGAACCTGGGCTTGGCCTTATCTTTTCATAACATTTTGTTTTTTGATTTACTCTATTATCTTTGCTACTACAGGAGAAAAACAATTTTATAGCATAACTTGATTTTATTGAAAATTAAAATCCAAATTTAACAATGAAAAAAATAAACAAAATTTGAAGAAAAAGGTACGAAAGTGTCAGTAGTGATAAAGATTTCGTGGCATTTTGGTGCAAATAAAAGATTTTGCAAAAAAATACGTAAGGACCAACACTGAAAATACACTTCTTTTTGAGTTCTGTATTTAGCTGATGACAATTACTGTTATTCCCTGTTTTTCCATAGCTTGTTATAGTACGGGAGGCAGCGTTGTAAATGAGTAAATTATTTCATACCGGCTGATAATTATACCAATGATAGTTCTCATCTCCATGATGAGATATCCGACCGTCAGCTGCGCCAGTAGCGGTGGGGGTGGTAGCTAGAGGGTGTCAAAGTCGCTAAAAAAATTGGATTTTAAAATTATTTCATACCGCACCAAATTTGGTATGGTGATTCTTTATATAATAAACAATAAGAAAATAACCGTCAGCTGCGTAGATAGTGGGGGAAAGGACGTCAGTTTCGCCCTAGAACATACCGTGTCGGTAGATAATTTGGACGCCCTTATAGATAGACGTCACGATGTGTTCATTTTGAAACATAGATGTCGCTCATTATAAGAATTTATTCTCCAAAGAAACAAACCCCTCTGGAACAGTAATCATATTATAGTGAATAATATCCACAAACAGGAGTATAGCCATATTTTGATTTTAAATGATCACTGACTGTCATTTGACTTTGAGAGAGGCAAATATTGCCTTACATGGCCAACAATTAAAGTTCCTGTCATATTATGACTCTTAACCTAAAAATAAAGCATTTTGTTGTAACAACTAATTACTGTAAGTCAATGCAGACGTCTAAATGTCATCTTTATTTTAAATGTTACTCTGTATATATAAAAGAAATCATAAATTTATCGAATTAAAAGCGCAAAACATTATTATTTTTACAATAAACAATTTACCTTTTCAATGACAGATGCAAATCTTCTCTTCTATCCTGCTTTTAAATCGCATTATTTCCATGTAGAATATATGTTTAGACTCTATAATAATTTTAAATAAACAACAAACAAATATTTTTTTGAATACAAAAATTGCCCAACGGTCCCAACCATTGAAACAGTTAGACTTTGTATTTAAATTAAACTTATTTAGAAACGTATTTGTTGCAAATATTATATTTGAAATTATTAAATAAAAAATTTTTAACCTCGACAAAATAACTACACGTTTATAATATTTATCATGATATTGTCCATCGACTGATTTTATGACTCACTTGGTTCAAATACTCCTGTTTTTGCACCGTAGATTTTATCCACGATAATGCGATAACTGTTCCAGAGGGGTTTGTTTCTTTGGAGAACAAATTCTTATAATGAGCGACTTCTATGTTTCAAAATGAACACATCGTGACGTCTATCTATAATGACGTCCAAATTATCTACCGACACGTATGTTCTAGGGCGAAACTGACGTCCTTTCCCCCACTATCTACGCAGCTGACGGTTATTTTCTTATTGTTTATTATATAAAGAATCACCATACCAAATTTGGTGCGGTATGAAATAATTTTAAAATCCAATTTTTTAGCGACTTCGATACACCCACCACGGGTGCGACGACTGACGCTCACTTTGGTTGTTGTTGATACCTAAGCAATTACTAGAAATATGAATTGGTCGGTATGAAATCACTACCTAAAATGCAACGCTGCCTCCCGTACTATTACGTTTATAATGCTAATTAAAATCAATAAAATCATGCTATGCTATAAAATTGTTTTTCTCCTGTAGTAGCGAAAATAATAGAGTAAATCAAAAAACAAAATGTTATGAAAAGATAAGGCTACAGTTTGATTTCAATTTTTATTTGATATTGTAACTGTTGAACTCCACAGGTTGTTACGAATTTTATGAAAAAACACGTCATGATTGATACACCCGCTATTTATAAAAAATAGGTTTCTATGCGAATACAGTAGTACACTAACTTTCTGGAAGAGACAACCTGTCGTTCAAAAAAAATCGTCCAAATCGAACCAGTAGTTTTGACGAAAAATTACTTTAAACGTTTACTTACTTTTTAGTGGTGCGTTAATTTTTTGGAGTAGTGTAGATACATACATACATACACTCGAAAAACAATACCCTCCTTCTGGCACAGTCGGGTAAAAATAATCATTGTCAAATTGTCTACATGATAGTAAGTAGCCTATCATGGTAACACGAGTGACACACGTCTCACAAAGAGGCGATTCCTCACGAGCCATTAAAAAACCATGAGTTAACCTAAAGTGACCGATGCGTAGTCGTGTAAGGACCACTTCCTCCCACCAGGAGGGTTGGCAAGATGTAAACTATGGGTCAACTGTAGGATTAATAGATCTTAACTTGTTTTCATTCATCCTTCCAGAGATGCTGGACGGCCGAAATCAGTACACTCTTGATGTTGTCACCAATAACGCAAAATACATTCTGGCCGTTATTTGCAGCGTCTTTAGCTGCAGTGTCAACTAATTCATTTCCAGCGATTCCCATAATATGGCCGGGAATCCATCAAAATCGAACAGTGGTTCCACCACTTTTCAGCGAATATAATTTGTCCTGGATTAAACAAATCAGAAGGTGGCTGGGATAGGAACACTGCAATGTCTGAAGCGCACTCAAAGAGTCGCTGCAAATGACATATTTATGTGGACCGTGAACATGTCTTATGGCCTGCAATTGCAAATAACTCTGCACTCTTGAGACAACTTATATCCAACACTGTCGCACTGAACCTTAGTCGTACCCCAAACTTTCGGCTCCCAGATGCACGCGCACCTAGTGGAGTGAGCGACTGTAATTAGAAATAATATCTCGGTTGTTGAGACTTGAGTGAGTCACCTGCATGCGGTGCTTCATAGAACAGAGAAAAATAAAAGACATAAGGAATCATATTCAATTGAAAAAATTTTCGTTAGAAAGCAGCCAATTATATAATTGTTTCAAAACATATTGGAAAAAATCATTTTACCAACCAGTGGTCACAGTTCGGCCGTATAAAACTATTATTTATCATATTTAATACTATGAAATGCAGTGAGTAGATGCACGAGCAATGATAAAGTGCGGGAGTACATCAAATAAAAATACATTTGAATTTAAATTTTATTTAAAAAGAAAATATAAACCTCCAAATACCTAATTACAGAAGAAACTAGTATAATTTATTTAAACAAGTGGGTCTTTGAATTAAAAAAAAAAATATATATCGGAACTTAGTTTAAAGATTAATTTTTAAATAAATATAACTTTTTGATTATTAAATAAAAAAAAATAAAAAAAAATAGTTTTGCTGTAAAACTTGTACTTATGTGATACTTCTGCAAAAAAATTGCATTCAAGAACCCAATAACTGGGATTCTTTATTAGTGTATTTGCCATATGGCACATACACTATTGGCGTCGGTCGGATGGCGGGACCTAGGGGTCGGACCAAAATTTCTCGACGTTTCATAGCCTCCTGAACACTTTGGCACCATTTTTGGAAATGTTTATTTATATATGTATGTATATACAGGGTGTATCACAGAAAACCGAACATAGGGAAAACTCCATTGTGCAAATTAGTTAGGATCAACGATTACTTTGGCCAGATATGAGAATGGGTACCATGGTAACGCTGACTAACCATTATTTAATAACAATAATAGCTAATAATGAATAATTAGAAAAATCAGTTAAAATAAATTCTTCAATATTAAATGAATTTATTTTTATTAATGAAACTATTTTTTATTAAGAAAATATTTTTTTAACTAATAATTAAACAAAACAAACAGTTAAAATAAAAAATTAAAGCAAATGTTCAAATAAACCTCCATTTTGAATTAAGCAGTGGCTTAATCGGTTACAAAAACTTTGTCTCACTTTATCTAACATTACAGGAGTCATATTGAAACATACTTCGACGATTTTGTCTAAGTTCATCCAGATTTTATCAAATGAACAGCAATATGCATTTGTTACTGTATACGTACACCATGGTAACCATGGTAACGACCTCTGAATAGAGGGCAAAGCAATCTCTGATCTTAACTAATTTGTACTGTGTACGATTTAAAACCCCTTAAATCCACACCATATTATTCACATAACAATTAGAGGTGAAAATAATAAATATCTCAGACAGCTATGCTGAGTGATTTTTGAGCTATATCTAAGAAAAAATCAAATGACCACTGTCGGGATTCGAACCCGAAACCCCCAGTTTCGGGTTCGAATCCCGACAGTGGTCATTTGATTTTTTCTTAGATATAGCTCAAAAATCATGGCAGCATAGCTGTCTGAGATATTTATTATTTTCACCTCTAATTGTTATGTGAATAATATGGTGTGGATTTAAGGGGTTTTAAATCGATTGATTTTATCATTTACCAATTAATTACTGTCCACAGAAACTTAAAACGTTGTTTATCTATAATTCTGATAAGTTTAATTTCAATTTTTGTATTCAGTCTCTTCCCAGAATTGAATCAACGTCGCCTTTTAGTATGTAAATATTTTCAAATATAGTTATATCTTTGTATGTAACATTTACTTTTGCAATTCCCAAAGGAATAATCAATTGTCCTGTGTAAGTCTTCAGCTTGACATATTATGTGGTGTTAATAATTATTTGTGTGCGCAGATACCTACTTGAAAAGTTTTTCAGATATAGTAAACAGAGCAGCACCTGTATCAACTTCCATTTTGCAGTCTTTATTTTCAATTTTCAGTTGTACTGGGAATTGTGTAAATTTCAGAACTATTGTCAGTGTAGAATCGTATTGCGTAATTGTCTTTGTTCTTCTTGTGAATTTTTCTTCATGCAAACAATTTCTAAATGTCCATCTTTTCCGCAGTGATTACATTTCAAATTTTTTGCGTAGCACTCATTTGCCTTGTGATTTTGTCTACCGCATTTTAAACATTTCCCCATAATTCTCTTCGTTCTTGAAGTACGTGTGTTTTCTTTTTGAGTTTTGTTTTTGGGTTTCTTCGTTTTGTTAATGAAGTTAATTTGCTGTGGTAACCGTTGCATTTCTCGACTCTCAGATTTTGACGATTCGATAGAATATCCTAATGCAAAGGTTGGCCGCAATTGTCACAGAGACTGGCAAAGCTACAGTTCTTCTGTGAATGTCCCAACTTTTGACATTTATAGCAACGCAAGGGAGATGGTATATATTGACGTACTTTTAATCTATCCCTTTAATGCTAGTAGATGCCAAAATCTTGTCAACTTGTTGTTGTGACGAAGTTTCTATTACTAATTTTTTGACACATTTCATTTTTCCATATAACCCTGTAAGATGCTTACTGATATAAAAAGGGCTATCACCATTGAAATTTCCACTGTCTTTACGCATTAACAAATATTATTGCAAGGAGTTTACGTCCTTGAATCGTTGCCAAACAATAAATTTAAATTTTCATCGTTACGCCCTCTCTTAGAGGGAGGGCTGGTTAAGGAAGGGAAATTATTCATAATAATTGTTATGAAGTTCATCACCCGTGCTCCGCACCCACCACGGAGCCCAGCAAGGGGACGATGGCAGCAAACCGGTACAGAACGCCAGGGCTGCACGATGATATAGTCAGCTCCAGAGACGGCGCCACTCCACACCTCAGCTGTTGAGGTATGCATTAATATTCGTTGATAAACATCTCAAAGACATTATTTACAATAATTAATATTCCTTTTAATATTTTAAAGAGTAAGTGTATGTCTTTTATCTGGGACTACGTGGGTTATGCTACGAATTTTGCGTGCTCTTCTGTATTCTAAATTGGATTAGGCATCGTATACGACTCAGCTCGTCAGTTGTATATTAGAATATTGACTGCAGGTCATCATGCTGGAGTTTGAATATTGTAATGCTACGTCCCTGTCTAGTAAGACTAGCCATATTGCAGTTCTGTTACGTCGCGTGTGTATATTGTGAAGTGTGGTTCTCAAGTCCAAACTGACTAAGGAAGTCCAAGTCTGACACGGGTTTTTGCGGTCCAAAGACTTCAGTCACGAACTGATTAAAGAAGAACGATTGATTGATCAAGAGTTATTTGAAAGTTGGAACTACACGCACCAGTTGCTAAGCGAAAGGCTTAATTTTTTCCAGACTATTTAGTAGAGTGTTATTAGCTGATTGCTAAATTTGACATACGAAGTCCATAAAGAATTGTGGTTTTATATAATTTTATTAGACTTTGTTTTTCAGCATCCCACTTTAGGTTACATAAAGTTTTTAATAAGTTTAGTTTAGAAATGCACTCTGCTTTAGTTCGTCCAATTCAGATTATTATCGTAATATAGACCTAAATTTTTGTTGTTGTACAGAATTTTAGAATGTGATTATTTTATTTTAAAGTAGGGCTATTTATGTCTTTGGGGATTCTGTTAAACTTTATACAAATTGTTTTATTCGGAGAGAAGTCAATTCCATTTTTATACGACCAAGCGTTTAATTTATCCAAAGCGTTTTGTAATTTTGTTTGAGCGTATTTAAGGTAATCGGTTCTTATATAAATTAGGAGATCATCTGCACATAGAAGGTGTTGTAATGCAGTCTGCATGTTTATAGAGAACGAATTTATAGCAATATTGTATAAGATGGGACTGATAACTGAGCCTTGAGGCAAGCCATTATCCAACTGCATTTTGGAAGAAAAAGTTTAATAATTTTAACTTGAAATTTTCGGTTTAAAAGGAATTTTCAGATGAATAAAGGTAGACTTTGTGCAGAGACGACCTCTCCATGAACTAATTTGATTCATATACGTTCCTTCGTGGAGTCATCCCAAAAAGTATTGTCATAAATGACAAGAATACCGTACCTAATTTAAATAAAGGGCATTGAACCGGCATTTTAACAATAACGAAAACATTGTTTAAGATTGTCAATAAGATATTACAAGGTCACCAGCTGAAAGAGGTACACAACCATCAGATATTTTGTGTGTTAACAAAACATATCTGGACCAAGGCCAAGATAGAGCTGGTTGCTATAGCAACCTGCAAAGAATCGACGATACACGGTGACACACGATGTAGCTAGAGATCATTCGGTTTGGTTCCTAACGGACAAAAAATCGCTTGACCCGACGTGAACCCTCTATCAGGCACGTCGAATACCAACAATGCCAATGGGCAATTTTAGATGTTTAAATAATTTCAGACAAATTAATTGGCAGTCATTACAAGTAACGCAGTCTATTGTAATATACGGCCATAAGCCAACTGTAGAGTTGACGGGCTAAATGCTTTAGACGCATGTTGATAGCAGTCACAATTAACGAGTCTGGTGCAGGGTTATAAAGGACACAGGCGACGTCAAGGCACGGCTTACACCGCCGTCTCTCGACGTCACGTGATCTGACTAGTCAAATTTGCCGGGAAACCGCATCTATAAAAAGGGCAAACACACCCATAAAACTTCACTAGCTCCTGGAAAATGAAACTATAAACAACTCTAAAATAATGTTGATGCAATGGAATCAGGCAATAATTAATCCAACGCATAGCGAAATTTAAATAAATCTATGTTGATTTAATGACGTTAATAGATACGTTATAATAATAATTTTAAAACGAAATAAAAGCCAACGCGCTTAAATTTGTTGTAATACAGATTAAAATAAAGGTACGGCAAATATAACTTGAACTAATAAGTACAATAATATGATAATTTAAATAATTTTGCAACCACTAATACGATTTAAACAAGTGGTCTTAAAATAACTTAATATAGAATATTAATAAGAAAATCAATAGATAGATAGATAGATAGATAGATAGATAGATAGATAGATAGATAGATAGATAGATAGATAGATAGATAGATAGAAAAATACTGTATTTCAGAAATAAATCTATTACAGGAAATTGGCATGAATTATATCCCTAAACAAAATAAATCAAATACTCAAACATTTGAGAGAGAGAAGAACATACATAAAAAAATAAACATTATTCATTCACAATTAAACTTCTTAGTCTGATTGCACTAGTAATAAATCGGTATAAATCATTCAATTTTAGTTCGGTAATGTTTCCTAGTAACAATAAGAAATAATTATTCTCATTACATTCGTTGGACAAATATTTTTGTATGAGTGTATTTCTAAAGCCAGAATACAAAGGGCATTCAATTAATACATGGAACATATTTTCTACCTTTTCTAAGTTACAAATTGTGCAAATTTCATCAGGTTTCCATGTGTATTTATACCCTTTAGAAACTATTCTAAAATACTTACAACCCATAACCCTTAATTGTCCTATCAATCTAATTTTGTCTAAAGAGATATTATATTTTAAATACAATTCAGTAGACATTATTTTTAATGTGAGTTCGACCACCCGTATCAGTCGTTTTTTTCGAAAACGGTTAGTCGTAGAGAGTTGTGTCAAAAATTTGTATTATAAAAGCCCTAATAAAGAATCGAATGGTGATAATTTTTTTTTCCGGGAAGGTCGGCTTCCCTATTAGTTTGCTCCAGAATGTCCAGAACTCCGGAATTATAAATGTAACGATAGGTCGAAAGTAGTATTGTTGAAAAGATCTTTAAAAAATAAGCAAGTTTTGTAAAAACATTTTTTTTATTACTGCCACCCCTGTAAATTTCTATAAGTATAAATATAAATTATTATATGTTCAAAACTCCGGAATTTTAGAAAGCACGATAGGTTGAAAGTGGTGCCGTTGAAAAGCTCTTTAAAAAATAGGCAAGTTTTGTAGGAAAAATTATTTAATTACTTCCACCCCTGTTAAGTAACAATCGTTTGAAATTATTGAATCAAAATTTCATAATAACGATCGAAGTCGGCATTAAAAATCTAGCAACCTTAGTACATTGTCACAAGTGTTCAAACTGTCTTCCATTTACTCTTTAATACATACTACTGAGCTCTTCTGGTTATACTGTGAGTGTACTTCTTCAGTGTTTAATGATCGATAGATAGGTAACTAGATTTTAAATGCGGACTTTTAAAAAGTTCGTTATTATGACATTTTAATTTAGTAATTTCAAACAAATATTACTTAACAGGGGTGGCAGTAATAAAAAAAAAATCCGTACAAAACTTGCTAATTTTTTAAAGATCTTTTCAACAATACCACTTTCGACCTATCGTTACATTTATAATTCCGGAGTTCTGGACATTCTGGAGCAAACTAATAGGGAAGCCGACCTTCCCGGAAAAAAAAATTATCACCATTCGATTCTTTATTAGGGCTTTTATAATACAAATTTTTGACACAACTCTCTACGACTAACCGTTTTCAAAAAAAACGACTGATACGGGTGGTCGAACTCACCCTGTATACAGCTATAGCTGGAATTAAGGATTCTCTGCTTATCTTCTAAGACTAGATTATTTTTATATTTTTCTAAAATATTGTTTAAATCCATTTTAATTTGCCGTACATCTTGACCTATCCATACATGTTCAAAGCCTAGATTAACTAATACAGTTTTTAACTGCGTTGCCCAATTAAATTTTTCTAAATTGTTTTCAAAGTTGCTATCTAGATAAACAAGTCTATTAAAACAAATTTTAGGGTATCTGTTTTCTGACATTTTTAACATTTTTATTCACCAGTTAATAGCCAACTTTAAAACTAACACCCCTAAATTATTCATGCCAGTTTCAGTACGTACAATATAACCTGGAGTTATTTAGGCCACTAAATATTGATTTGAAAAATCTTGTTTGAACTTTTTCTATAAGATTAGTTTATCTTGGCCCCCATATTTCAGCAGAGTACAAAAGAGTGGATAAAATTATTGAATGATATAATTTAATTCTGGCGTCCCAAGATGTCATACGTGTTTAAACAAATGTATCCCTTACTAGACCAGGGTCGATAATTTTTGAAACCAAAAAAAATTATAGTAGGATGAAACCCATTGGAAAAGGAAGAGAATAGAACAAAAATGAAAGGAAAAATAATTTACGGGCGATCTGAGGTCAGGAAGTGGTAGGGGGTGGATTTTTAAGGGTAAAAAACGGTTTATCTCGATTTCCGGCAAAACTACAAGTCCTATGGAAAAAAGTTTAATTGCAAAGTTGTAGGTAATAAAAAGATCTACAACTTTTGTATCACACTTTTTTCACATAACCTCAAAATTTATGTAAAAAATTCAAATAACCAAGTTTTTGGTTTTTTATTTTTATCTTTTACAAAAAACATTTTTTTTTTCACGAAATTTGGTGAAAACTTACCTTTTTATGTCCCAAACACACTGTAATTTTTTTGATTTAAAATATTTATTTTTTCACCTTATTTTGACTTAATATCGAAAAAGCACCCTAATTTTCAATCGAAAATTCTCACGTCAAAATATCTGCTTTTTTAAAAAAGTCGGTGGGCTTTTTGTTCGTTGAAATATCTACTTTATGATAGTGTAAAAAAAAATATACATTACTACGGTAAATGTTCTCAGAAAATGCAAATAAACGAGTAATTAAAGTGTAAATTTTAATAAATACCTCAAAATTGTACATAATGATTAAAAAAAAAATTTGGGATACGAGTTTTTTTCTCGTTTCTTTGCATTTTCTGAGAACATTTACCGTAGTAATGTATATTTTTTTTACACCATCATAAAGTAGATATTTCAACGAACAAAAAGCCCACCGACTTTTTTCAAAAAGCAGATATTTTGACGTGAGAATTTTCGATTGAAAATTAGGGTGCTTTTTCGATATTAAGTCAAAATAAGGTGAAAAAATAAATATTTTAAATCAAAAAAATTACAATGTATTTGGGACATAAAAAGGTAAGTTTTCACCAAATTTCGTGAAAAAAAAATGTTTTTTGTAAGAGATAAAAATAAAAAACCAAAAACTTGGTTATTTGAATTTTTTACATAAATTTTGAGGTTATGTGAAAAAAGTGTGATATAAAAGTTGTAGATCTTTTTATTACCTACAACTTTGCGATTAAACTTTTTTCCATAGGACTTGTAGTTTTGCCGGAAATCGAGATAAACCGTTTTTTACCCTTAAAAACCCACCCCCTACCACTTCCCGGCCTCAGATCGCCCGTAAATTATTTTTCCTTTCATTTTTATTCTATTCTCTTCCTTTTCCAATGGGTTTCATTCTACTATAATTTTTTTTCACTTTTTACCATTTTCAAAGGCTTCAGCTCTAGTCTATACGTTTGATATAGCTATTAAGAAAATCAATATTTATTAGAATCTAAAATCGACGACTTATTGAACCTAGTAGTTTTTTTATGCCACAATTATTCATTTAGTAAAGATTTCAATCTAGGTATAGATCGACAATTGTACGACCGATGTAAGATTCGTTTTGTTACTGAATAAATTAAATAAAAGCATTTGTTTATTTTGAACTTAATTTTTTTTTAAGAAAGAACTTTAACCATTTCAGAAACATACACACACGCTACACTACCTCAACACGTTACTACACATTCCTACATCCGAATTACTGGGCGGTTCGCCAATACTGAGCAACCATTTTGGTGTGGCAGTCCAGTAATCCGGCACACACCCCATACACTTCACCCGATTGTAGTCTATCTGGATCGTAGCTCCGGCTAGTGGTCTGGTAGGGTACAATCGTACACAACCAATCAGGGGTAGTGAATGGGATCCTGGCTTTCGGCTCTGAGCAACCAAGCGAAGGCACGGATTCTGTTCGCTATCGAACACTACATCATTCACCACAACGACACTATACGCCCAACAATTCTAGAAGTGAGCAGAAGTAGAAATAAGCGGACAACTAATTGTCCTGGCATCCCATCCAATCAATTACAGGTGTGGTGAAGACCCATGTCCGGTCGAACACGACCGTAACTTCACTGCAGTGGCGTACTGCCGGACCAAAGGGGGAAATTAAGAAGGCGCCAACGCGGTTGTTCAAATCACCGTAAGGCGTTCCGGCATGTAACAGCTGAAGGGACAAGCTGAACGCGATCACAACGTCCCCTTAGACCCCAAGTATGTAGTTGCTGTAGTATATTTGATTTCCAGATTCGATCATAGACCTTGTACAATGTACATGTCAAAAAATTACAATAATATATTGTTTATTGATCAAAGCGTTATGTATTTCTATAGATCTATTTTTGCGAAATCCATATTGATTATTGCTCATGTGGTCGTTCCTTTCAATAATCCAATGCAGTCTTTCATTGACCATGCGTTCATAAAGTTTGCAGAGGGAGCTAGTTATTGAAATGAGGCGGTAACTATCTTTATTTATTTTATCTTTGTCAGGTTTTGGAATTGGATTAATAAATGATTTTTTCCAGTTTTCTGGTAGAGTTAGATATACAGACAGACAGACAGATAGATAATTTTCTAGTTCTAAATGATGAATGTGTATTAGAGATTCTGAGAAAATTCCAACTGGTTCTACAGTATTTTTGCGTATTTTTTAATTGCATTTTTTAACTCGTTAAGTGTAAAAGTTGCGTAATAATCTTCTGTATTCCCGGAGAAAAAAATGGAAGCATTTTGTCTACCTGTTTTTTTATTTTCCATTGCTTTTTTGTTGATTTTAGTATCACTAGAAATGTCTTCAAAATGTTTAGCGAATACGTTAGATATTTCATTTAGATCACACGTGAGCTTATTATCGTGTAATATTGCCGGTATATGGTTTTTCGTTGATTTATTTCTAAGTCTGTTTACATTAGCGGTTAGCCCATAGATCTTTGATATTATTGTAGAGGCGAAATTTTGACAACTTTTTTTGCAATTTTGGTAAGATATCTTACTTTTGCTTTTGCTTTTTTATAATTAATTTTGCTTTCAGTGGTTTTGTTTTTCAAGTAGCCTATTAATATTTTTTTTATGTTTAATGGTCTCAGCAATTTTACTATTCCACCAAGGTATGTATTTGGACCTGATTTTAATCAAAGGAATTGATTCATTATTTATTTCGTGTATGTGCTTTTATTCGGTCTTCTGTATTTATTATGGATTTGTCAAATTTGATTAAAGGGGAAAATATTTCCTAGTTTGCTTTCTTGAAGTTTAATTGTGTGTTAAATTCAAATTTGGGATGTAAGGGGATGTTTTGTTCATGGATTTCTTGACTTTGGGCGGTCGCATCCTCGGATGGCTCAGGGAAAAGAGCCATGGACGAACTCCCCACTCTCACTAGCCGTGTTCTGCACGGTACATGGGCGGTTCTGGGCTCTATACCAGAATCCCCATGTATGGCTCCCAGCGCCACATTCCGGTAACTGTGTCGACCCACAGGCCAAACCTAGTGAGGGGGAAAAACCTACCCAAGTTAAGGTGTTGCAGCGTGCTGAGGACTGAATGGTATCAGGGTAGTAAAAGATATGATATTGCTAACGAGCTCTTTGGGGAACCGGGCGAAACCCCATCGTAAACAGCCTTCTGGGTGTAAGGCGGCTCCGCATTCGGTGACTTTTATTTCCGACCTCTGCGTGGGACCAAAAATGGAACCAAATTTAACAAAAATTAAAGAAGACTCTCCAATTGAGAGGGATCTGTCGGATAAAACTATGGAGGTTGACAGCCAGGGAAGTCCAGTACTAAACCTAGCTAATCAACCTCCAAATACCAAGTCAGGGAGCTGGCGATTCCAGCACACCTGTAGGTTCTGTGTCAAACACACCAAACAGAGGCTCTCCAGTAGAGAGGAATCTGGAAACGGAAATAACTCAGGGAGCTGGCAGCTCCAGCATACCTGAGGATACAATGAAACATACCGCATCCAGGGTAAATCGGCTGCACTTAAACAGACCCTATAAATCTGGATCGGAAAGAAGAAAGCAAAAAAGATTAGCTTCAAAAACTGCCACTGGAGATGGAGCTAGTACTTCGCAGACAGGGACGCATAAGCGAAACCTATCTGACAAGAGTACTCCGAGCCCATCTATGAGGCAGGTTAAAAAAGCCAAAGGGGAAAGATCAGGCCCCGGACCTTCATATAGAGAAGCCCTGACAGACATCAGGATGGCTATTATCCATAGCAACTATCCTGACAGTCTGATAACATCAGAATAGTCTGAAGCGATTCAAGCAAGCTTGATTGACGCTTTGGATGACACTGAGCAAGAGGTGGCCCCAAAATTCAGTCAAACCAGACTAAAAAACGGGGCACTTCTAATAGATTGTGCTGACCATGATATCTTTAACTGGCTCATCGTGGTCAAGGATCTAATAATGCCATGGGAGGGAGCAGATCTCAAGCTTGTCAAAGCGGATGATCTCCCTAAGCCATTTAAAACAATCGTTTGGATTCCGGGTGCTCGACATGATGAACCGGAGAAGATCCTTAAACGAATTAGCCTCCAAAACACTAGTATTTCTACTAATGGCTGGAGGATCATTCACCGAGAGATTGAGCCTAAAAACCAAAAACTCGTTATAAGTATGGACAGGAAATCAGTAGATGCTTTAAGTCTACTAAATTACCGTCCATATCTCAACCTGACCAGGTTTACCTTTACAGTACTTGGCAAAAAGGAGGGAGCAACAGCTTCCACCTCCAAACAGGCCCAAGATGAGGATAGTGCAAATAAACCTGCACCACTGTAAAGCTGCTTCAGCAGCCCTCATCAACAAACTGGTAAGAGAAGATTTTGATCTAGCTCTTATACAAGAACCTTGGTTATACAAGGGTAAGATCAGAGGACTTGGCTGTAGTAAAGGACATATTATATAAAATATGTCTGAACAGAAGCCAAGGACCTGTATCTATGTCAAACATGGCATTAATGCATTACCCCTATGGGACTTTAGTTCCAGAGACCAAACAGTGGCCAAATCTCGAATTGGAAGGGAGCAAAATGGAACTTACTGTGACATCAGCATACCTTCCATTCGATACGCCAGAAATGCCCCCGTCTACAGAACTTCAGAGTCTGGTATCACACTGCTCAAGCAGGAACATTCAACTCATCCTGGGTTACAACACAAAGGCAAGAGGTTATTGACATTACACTTGGCACAAACTCAATTTGTGACAAGATAAGCAATTGGCATGTATCTAGTGATCCATCTGTTTCGGACCACAGATACATCTGTTTTCAAATCAAAACTCTGTCTGCGGAACCTATACTAAGTAGGAATCCCAGGAAAACCAACTGGGAATCCTATAATAATGATCTTGGAAACGAGCTTTCTAAAGGTCCACAAAAGGTAAAAACAGCTGAGGACCTCGAACTAGCATCTGAATTCATGCGAGATGCTATAGTAACATCCTATAAAGAGAACTGTCCTGAGATGGTAAGGAACCCAACAAAAAACGTTCCCTGATGGAACTTACCACCCTTCGAAAGAAAACCAGAGAACTCTTTAATAGGGCTAAAAGTACCGGTGACTGGGAGAAAAAAAAATCCCTAACCGAATACAACAAATCCCTTAGGAAATCCACAAGGGAGAAATGGAGGAAGTACTGTCAAGAGATCGATAACATCCCAGACAGTGCTGAACTGCATAAAATTCTCTCCAATGATTATAACTCAAAATTGGGATCACTGGAGACAACAAATGACAAATATACTCACACAGCAAAAGAGACACTTGAAGTATTACTTCATACTCACTTTCCTGGATCAACTAATCTAGATGCAAGCAACAACCTCACGTTAATTGAGGCTCCTAACAGATCCACAAAGAACGACTGGACCACAGCTTCCAGAGTGGTGGACGCACCCAGAATAATTTGGGCTATTAATTCATTTGCCCCCTTCAAATCTCCTGGAGGCGATGAGATATTTCCGGCACTTTTGCAAAAAGGAATATCTCATCTAATCAAACCTCTCTGTAGAATATTTAGGGGTAGCTTAGCACTAAAATGCATACCAATTATGTTATGTTCATTATTAAAAGTCGTTTATCGTTTAGATCAGGGTAGCAATGCCTAACAATAACATATATAAAATAATTGAAATCAGGAACTTGTCAAATAAAAATGTACAATTATAAGAATATAGATTTCATATTAAATGAATTGCTGTAAATTAAATCAAGTTAATTCAATTTCGTACACAACAAAATTGGCGACGAGGATGGGATGGCAGCCGCGACAGCAGAACAAGTTTCTCAACTCTTGGCGACACTAAATGCTTTAATTGCTCGACTTCCGTTGTCACAAACCACGACTTCACAAACATCGTAAAGATCAGTAAAATCCCTTCTACAAGCACAGGGACTATCATTCGAAACATTTGATGAAGTTAACGAAACATTCAATAATTACATTCAACGCCTAGAAAATTTTTTTAAAATGAAAGGATTGACGGGCGAGGGGAACGACGTCGCCGAAGCCAATGTAATACTCCTTATTAACTGCCTGGGCTCCAAGCACTTTGCGCTGTTATCAAATTTGACGTCACCAGACCGTCCTGATTCTAAGAACTATGATGATCTCATAAAGATATTGAAGCTTCATCTTAGCCCTCGAAAAAATATATTAACAGAACAACACAAGTTTTTGTCTCGTATTCAAGCTTCAGGTGAGTCAGTCACTGAATTTTTCACTTACCTAATTTGCTAAAACAGCCGATTTCAAGGCTAACTGCAACAGTCCTGAATGCAAGAAGGCAGTAATCGATCTATTACTACGGGCTCAATTTATTCGCGGACTCAAAGATCCTGAAATTCGTGAGAAAATACTTCAAAAAGGAGAGGTTACACTCGAAGAATCAAAAGATATGAGGGCTCTAAAATCGACAATAGAGATGTATACAAAAGTTCACCATCGTCTATTCAAATAAACAAAATCAAGACGCTAAAAAGCCAGAGAAAAGCAAATGTTCCTTGCTCAAGTTCGAGCACCAGTGACAGTGCGTACGCGGCATCAAAATCAGATACATGGAAGCCTGCAAACCTCACTAAACTCGGTCTTCTCGGAATATGCTTACATTGTGGGAAAGATTCACACAAAACAAAGGAATGTCGCATTAAAAACAAACTAAAATGTGAAAGCTGTTTTCAAAAAGGCCACATCAAAAAGGTTTGCATCAAAACTCATTTGAACAAACACAATGACGTTCAACTGGTTTACGATTCGGATTGCGACTCGGGAAGCGACACCATTTCAAATTTCAATGACAAGAGTGATGAAGATTATTCAATTAATTCTATCGTACACATCAATTTGAATGAAACATCTCAGGATGAAAGGCTCATGATGAATCTCTACGTTAACGGTAAACCCTGTAAGTTCGAATGCGACACAGGTTGCCGGCTGAGCCTAATAAGTCTTCAAGATTTCAAGTCACTCAAATGCAAGGTGCCACTGCATGACACGAATGTGAACCTTCGCTCATATACAGGTCAAGTTTTTAAACCCATAGGTGTCGCACAAGTAACTGTTCAATACGGAAATTTTTCAAAAAAAGTGGATCTCTACGTGGTCGGAATAAAAAAAAAACCCATCATGGGAAGAGACTGGATGAGAAATTTTCACATCAACTTCAATGTTATTAATCTTATTCAAGAAAAACCAGATAAAAAATCCGTCGAAAGAATAATCTCAACATTGATAAAAAAAATTTCTGATATCTTTGAATCCAAGGTGGGAAACGTTCCTAATTATACGGTGTCTCTCAAAATGAACAAAGATATTCAACCAGTTTTCTTGAAGCCGCGACCTGTTCCCTATGCACTAAAGGAACAAGTTGATCAGGAACTAGATAGGTTAGAGGCACAGGGCATTATTGAAAAAATGGACCATTCAGATTGGGGTACTCCATTAGTTGTTATTCCTAAAAGCAACAATCAAGTGCGATTATGTGCTGACTATAAGGTGACACTCAATGGTCAACTACAAGATTCGCGGTACCCCATTCCTAGGGTGGAGGAGATCTTCAATAAACTCAAAGGATGTCGTTTTTTCTGTACCCTAGACATTTTCAAGGCTTATCTGCACCTTT
Source organism: Mongoloraphidia duomilia (assembly GCA_039654895.1). Lineage (NCBI taxonomy): Eukaryota > Metazoa > Arthropoda > Insecta > Raphidioptera > Raphidiidae > Mongoloraphidia > Mongoloraphidia duomilia. Next base: position 43,401,857 of record CM077517.1, on the reverse strand, counting down.
CAGTAGATGAAGAAAGTGCCCTGGCACAAGCCATTTCAACCCACCGAGGTACATACAAGGCAAAGAGACTGTATTTCGGAGTCAAGACGGCTCCAAACGAATTTCACAAATTTATTGATGAATTTGTTCAAGATCTGCCAGGAACATCTGCGTACTACGATGATTTAATTATCCAAGGGAGTTCTTTAGAAGAGTGCAAAAGAAACTTAATTAATAACCTTGAAAAACTCAGAAGATATGACCTACATCTAAACCTGAGCAAATGTCAATTTTTTAAGACTGAAGTGTCATACTTAGGTCACATTATCTGTGCTGAAGGAATCAGAAAATCACCGGATAAGATCAAGGCGGTACTGGAAGCACCGGCTCCAACCAACGTCGATGAAGTTCGCCAGTTCTTGGGGTATGTCATGTACTATGCCAAATTTCTGAACGATGCTGCGACGATGTTAAATCCAATAAATCGATTGCTTCGAAAAGATACTCATTTCAAGTGGAGCCGTGAATGCCAAGAAGCTTTTCTCCGCGCTAAGCGGGAGATAGCGAGCGATCGTGTATTAACACCTTTCAATCCTAACCTACCGCTTATTTTGGCTACCGACGCTAGTCCTGTAGGACTCTCAGGAATTTTGTCGCACAAGATGCCCAACGGTGAAGAAAGACCTATAGCTTTCGCGTCAAAGTCCCTTACGGTGGCAGAGCGTAACTATAGTCAACTCGACCGCGAAGCCACAGCGGTGTACTGGGCATGCCGAAAATTTTTTGATTACATTTATGGTAGAAAATTCACGCTCGTGGTGGACAATAAACCCATGATGACACTTTTGCATCCAGAAAAAAAGCTTCCACCACTCGCTGCGACCAGAATGTTACGATATGCTCAGTTCCTTTCTGGTTTCAACTATACGGTAGTTCACAGAAAATCACAATACCACAGCAACGCTGATTACCTATCTCGCCATCCGATTCCACTAAAAACGGACGAAGTAAATATTGTTGATGATGTCTTCTGCAAAATGAATGCATCAATCAAATTTGCGATGAAACCGTGACAGCTAGCCAGATATTAACTGAAACTGAACGTGACGCCGAACTTTCTACGTTAAAGAATGCTCTATTGAACGGATCGATTCGTGACCCTGAGCTATCCTTACGAGACGGCGTAATTTTCAAAGGAAACAGAGTTATGGTTCCCGCTAGTCTTCAACAAGCTGTTCTCAGAGAACTACACAAGACTCATGTTGGCGTGGTAAAAATGAAAGCTTTGGCAAGACTTCATTGCTATTGGAAAGGAATTGATCGAGAAATAGATCTCGTGAAGAGCTGTAAAGACTGCTGCGCTATCAAAAGCGACCCATCCAAGGCACCACTTCACCATTGGGATGTGCCAGAGCGAAGTTGGCAACGAGTCCATATGGACTATGCCGGTCCATTTATGGGTCATCACTTCCTCATTCTTGTTGATGCAAAGTCAAAATGGCCTGAAATGTTTTCCATGAAGTCTGATCCGACGTCTGCTGTTACTATCTCGCATCTTCAAGAAGTGTTCGCTCGATTCGGTCTGCCAGAAATCATCGTAAGTGATAATGCGACTATTTTTAAATCAATGGTTTTCACATCATTTTGCAAAAATCTGGGAATCCGACAACATTTCATCGCACCAGGTCATCCTGCCACTAATGGCCAGGCGGAAAGATTTTGTCAAATCCTAAAAAGGAAACTGAAATGCATGGTCCCGAGCAATAAGTTGCTGCGAGAAGATCTGTGTGAACTAGTTTTTAGATACCGAGCCACGCCGTTGTCGAGTGGGAAGACACCCGCAGAGAATATGCTCGGGAGACAAATTAAAACAAAGCTAGATCTGTTGAGACCACCAGAATCTCAGAAGAACTTCGCAATACAACCAGATTTTAAAAAGTCGTTCTATCCAGGTCAACGTGTACAATCCAGGCACTATTTGGGCTCAAGTCAGTGGAAATTTGGCACAATAATCGAAAAACTCGGTCGACTACACTATCTAGTTGAGCTCGACCACGGATATGTCGTGAAACGACATTATGATCAACTTCGCCCCTGTCAGGTAGAACCAGCACCTTTCATATCTGGATACGATTTTGATCTGGGTACCAAGAAAGTCAGCAATAACTCTTCAGAGAGGAATACCCAACCAGTTGAGCCGACAGCTCCAGTGTCACAAGAAAATTCTGCAACATCGGGAGCAAAAGACAAATTAGAAGTTTCGACTCTGCGTACATCGATTTCCGGCAATACGAAGCCACAAGATGGACAAGCTCCATCTCGAATGTCCAACCGATACCAGTCGTTCCAAGCGAGACCTGTCCAGAATGAAGGAATAAGACGCTCAAATCGAATAAGGAAGCCGGTGACGCGACTCGACTTGTGAAAATACTATTTGCTTAGTTCCCTATCTTTAAATTTTTCTATATATATATAAATAGTCCTTAATTGTGGAGGGAGAATTGTTATGTTCATTATTAAAAGTCGTTTATCGTTTAGATCAGGGTAGCAATGCCTAACAATAACATATATAAAATAATTGAAATCAGGAACTTGTCAAATAAAAATGTACAATTATAAGAATATAGATTTCATATTAAATGAATTGCTGTAAATTAAATCAAGTTAATTCAATTTCGTACACAACAAATTAGTTGGAGGAAAACAAGGATTACGTTCATACCCAAACCTGGACGTAATAACTACATATCAGCAAAGGCCTACAGACCTATAAACTTAACATCTTTTATGCTGAAAACCTTGGAAAAAATAATTGACAGATACATTCGGGATAATGTACTAACTGTGTATCCCTTACACAATAACCAGTACGCCTATCTATCTGGGAAATCCTGCGAAACGGCACTACACAGTCTAGTTAGCAGGGTGGAAAAAACACTAGAGAGCAAAGAAATTGCAATTGGAGTGTTCTTAGATATAGAGGGTGCGTTTGACAATACCTCCATAGAAATAATAAGCCTCGCTTTAGAAAAAGGAGGCATCAACATAACAGTATGTAACTGGATTATGGCTATGTTAAAATCTAGAATTGCCAAAGCAACTCTCTACAACGAAACAGTAGAGATACATGCGACTCGTGGCTGCCCCCAAGGAAGGGTCTTATCACCACTCCTGTGGGGATTAGTCATTGATGATCTACTGACACTCCTCAACAACTCAGGGATATATTCTCAGGGATATGCCGACGACCTGGACATTCTCGCACGAGGGAGACACTATGATACTTTGTTAGGCCTGACTTAATCAGCGCTCAACAAGGTTTTAAAATGGTGTCGGGAGACTGGAACTAACTTGGAAATCCCATGTGGAAAAGAAAATCAACAAAGCAAGGATTTTGCTCTGGTCATGTAGGAGAGCAATAGGCAAAACCTGGGGTCCGAAACCGAAAGTGGTACATTCGTTGTACATATCGGTAATAAGACCCGCAATTACCTATGCATCGCTTGTGTGGTGGCCTAGAACCGAATTGAGAATAACTCAAAACGAACTAGGGAAACTACAGAGAACGGCTTGTCTAGCCATAACTGGTGCCATCAGAACGACACCAACTGCGGCCATGGAGGCTCTACTGGGACTGCCCCCACTTCACCTTGTGGTGATGGCGGAAGCCCGGCTTGGAGCTTACAGACTGCAATGTAACAAAATGTGGCCTCCCAACAACACTCTAAAAGGCCACATGACAATTGACACGTTAACAGGCTACAATCACATCTTAAACATGAGAGCTGATAGTATTAAGCCGGAATACATCTTTCAAAAAGGCTACTCAGTGTCTATTTTAGACAGAGAAGCTTGCGAAAGGAGAGTTCAAACGTGGAATCCTGAGGGATTGGTCTGGTACACAGACAGATCTAAAACAAACTCAGGGACAGGTCTGGGAGTCTATGGAGTGAGACCTCGTCTCAGCATAAGTAAACCCCTAGGCGCTTATGCCACAGTGTTTATGGACGAAATTTGCGCCATTCTACTGTGTGCACAAGAGAACATTGCAAGGAAATATTCCGGGAAGACAATAAATATATTCTCAGACAGTCAAGCTGCACTAAAAGCACTTGATTCAGTAAGAGTAAGTTCCTATCTGGTAAAAGAATGCCAGGAAACACTGAAAAACCTAGCGGTAAGAAGAAACAGGGTGAACCTCATTTGGGTACCCGGCCATAGAAATATATCTGGCAATGAATCAGCTGACGCATTAGCCAAAGAGGGATCCAATACTACACTAATAGGACCTGAACCAGTATGTGGCATTGCTAAAGCAACTGCCAAGCAGGAAGTAACCAAATGGCTTATGGATCAACACAAGTCATATTGGAATAATATTCCAATGCAAACTCACTCAAAGGCCTTTATAGAGGAACCTTTAAGGAAAAGAACTATAGAAACACTCAAGCTTAGCAGGAACAATCTAAGAACAGTGACAGGTCTACTTACGGGACACTGCCTTTTAAATAAACATCTGCATAGAATGGGCGCTGCCGGCAACGCCCTGTGTAGCAGATGCAACGAAGCAGAAGAAACTGTTGTACATATTCTCTGTAAGTGTGAAGCCATCGTACAGACAAAATACAAACACTTGCCCCCAGGGGGAACATTGGAATGTCGTTGTTTATCGCAATTGCATTACAATGTTCTTTGGGAATTGGCGAACCCAGGGAAACCCGAGCACGCACCAGTCGGTTGTGTACCCGGCTGGGTGATTCATTTAGGGACTATTATGAAGGAAGGACAGTCGCAACATTTTTCTTCTTCAGTTCTTCCGTCTTTTGTTGTTGTTAGCGGTCTTGTCCCTCCGTTATGGGTACACTTTTGTTGCTGTCCTTTGTTTGTAGTAGTCCCTAATAGTACACCTGCGTGTTTGCCGTGCGCGGTGACCCGTAAGGCGGAAAAGAGGATCCTGGCAGTTGAGGTTCGCTTGGGTGCACCAACACACTGCTTTGGCCTCCGCTTCGCTGTAAACGGGCGGCTAGACCTAACCCAGTCTAGTCAATCGGCTAACGTCGTGTTTATTTAGTATTCCGGCGGGGTGAGCCAGTGTCTTTGGATGGAGTGGCGCCGTCTCTTGAGCTGACTATATCACCGTGTAGCCCTGGCGCTCTGTACCGGTTTGCGGTCATCGTCCCCTTGTTGGGCTCCGTGGTGGGTGGGGAGCACGGTAGATGAATATAAAATAATTAATATGGCAAATTTTCCCCCATTAACTAGCCCTCCCTCTAAGAGAGGGCGTAAAGATGAAGGATTAAATATATTATTTGGTAATGACCCGGAAATTGTTACTCCATGTAACAAATATTTAATTATGAGTAAAATTACTGGAAATTTCAACAGCGACAGTCCCTTTTACATTAATAAACATCTTGATGGCTTATTTGGAACTTTTCCGAGTGTTAAAAAGTTGCGTGATGGATGTTTATTAATTGAAACATCTTCACAGCGTCAAGCTGAAAAAGTAATGGCATGTAAAAATATAAAAGGTGTCGACATGTGCACTGACGTACCTGTAAATGTAGAATTGCATAAGCAGCTGAACTTTTCTAAAGGCATTATTTATTGTTTCGATCTTCTTAACTGTACAGTTGAAACAATAAAAGAGGAACTCAAAGATCAAGGTGTTACAGACGTATATAGGATTCACGCACGTAGAGATGGTCAATTAGTACCTACACCGTCTCATATTCTTACGTTCTGTACACCGCAGCCTCCGCCATCAATAAAAGCAGCATTCTATTCTTTGAAAGTACGTCAATATATACCATCTCCCTTGCGCTGTTACAAATGTCAAAAGTTTGGACATTCGCAGAATAACTGTAGCTTTCCCAGTCTCTGTGACAATTGCGGCCAACCTTTGCATGAGGATATTCCGTGCAAAAGGGTGTCGCATTGCGTTAATTGCAACGGAATCCACTCTGCAAGATCTAGAGAATGTCCACAATACAAAGTGGAATTCAAGATCCAAGAAATAAGAACCACCGAAAAAATTTCTTTTGCAGAGGCCAAGCGCAAATATCGTGAATCAGTCCCTTCTTTTACACGTTCCTTTGCAACCATTGCTGCCGTTCCTGTCATCAAAGTAGACATGTCAACACAGACATGTGACATGTCTACACAAACCGAAATTTCCCCATCCATTTCTAAAACTGTTGTTGCCAAAAAGTCAAATAAGAAAAACAAAAAAAGTCCGGATAATAGATCGAGATCACCGGTTAAAAAACCAACTTCACCGGTAAAATCTCAAATTGAAAAAATTAAATCAGTATCTCCGGTAAAGAAAACTAAGATTATCTTGAACCGGGATAATAGTCATAAAATGACTATTACACGTACTCGCGTCGACCATAGCAGCAGTGCAGACTCTGCTATGGACGAAGATATTAGCAGACCTCCCCATCATCGGTCTGATGCAGCGAGGAAAAAAACGAGGTAGTTCCTTTTTTACAAATTATCACATTCAATTTCTTACAGTGGAACATGAACGGTTTTTATATTCATTTCAGTGAATTAAAACTCCTCCTTAACGACCATAATGCTACTGCTATTAGTTTACAGGAAACACATTTGAAAGACACAAACACTCCGGTTCTTCGTGGTTTTACGATTTATCGTAAAGATAAACCATTCGTTGAACGTGCCAGTGGCGGAGTGGCAGTTTTAGTCCGAAATAATGTGTTTTCCGAAAATGTCCCATTACTATCTGACTTACAGGTCATCGCTGTCAGACTTTATGCGCCGAATCCGGTAACTTTGTGTTCAATATACATTCCTCCATTAGAACAAGTGACACTTACAACCATTACATCTATTATAGACCAACTTCCACGCCCCTTTATCATCATGGGGGATTTTAATGCCCACAATCCCAGTTGGGGTTCTAATCATGTGGATGCTCGTGGAAGGCTAATAGAGACGTTGATTCTAAATCAGAACTTGGTCGTATTGAACACAGGTTCCAATACACATTTCTCGGCTGCAAATGGGACATTTTCAGCTATCGATCTTACTCTCTGCTCTTCTTCTATCGCCCCATCCTGTGAATGGGAAGTAAATGCCGATCTTTGTAGCAGTGACCATTTTCCTATTATTTGTCGGCTTCTTTCATTCCATGTGAATGAAAGACGCTCTCCTAAGTGGATAATAAAAGAAGCCAATTGGTCACACTTTCAAGAAGTGCTAAATGTCGGCGAAATGAACTTTGGCAATGTCGATGCTGCTGTGGAGCATTTCACGGATGCGGTCATCGAGGCGGCTTTAGCTGCAGTCCCGCGCACGTCAACGACACCGCGACGTGTGCCTGTTCCCTGGTGGAATCAGGCTTGTCGGGATGCCATCCGTGAACGTCGTAAAGCTCTCCGTCGCTTCAAAAATAATATGACGGATGAAAATCGTGTAATCTTCATGCAAAAGCGTTCCATTGCCAGACGTATCATAGCAGAGAGTAAGAAGCAGTCATGGAGTGAGTTTGTTTCCACTGTAAGAAGTTGTACTCCCGCTCGCGAGGTGTGGGAGAAAATCCGGAGGATCTCTGGAAAACAGAGTTTTAATTATATTTCGGGATTGGTAATGGGAAATGACATTATTACGTCGCCTAATGAAGTCGCAGATCACATGGGTTCATGCTACGCAAAAGTTTCGAGTTCCGCAAACTATCTAGAGGTTTTTTCTGCTCAGAAAAATCAAGCAGAACAAGTTGTATTGAACTTTTCCTCCCAAAATGAGGAGAACTACAACGCACCTTTCTCCTCGTGGGAACTACAGTCGAGTTTGCATGATTGCCATGATACTTCTCCAGGATCTGACGATATCCATTACCAATTTTTGAAAAAGCTACCTCCCTCCGGATCTATATTCCTTCTCAAGATGTATAATTTAATATGGTACACCAATACGTTTCCTACCGCTTGGTGTAATTCTATTGTAGTGCCGTTGTTGAAGCCCGGTAAAGACCGAAAACAAGCATCAAGTTATCGTCCTGTTTCACTGACTAGTTGTTTGTCAAAACTTCTCGAACGTATGATCAACCGACGACTGGTTTGGATTCTTGAATCCAGACATTTGATTACGAATGCCCAGTGTGGCTTTCGTAAGCACCGTTCGACGATGGATCATCTAGTCAGGTTAGAGTCCGCTATCCAGGACGCTTTTCTTAACAAACAACACTTGATAGCGGTCTTTTTTGACCTTGAAAAGGCTTACGACACTACATGGCGGTATGGAATACTCCGAACACTACATAATTGGGGTATCAGAGGACATCTTGGGAATTTTATAAATAATTTTTTATTAGAGCGTTACTTCCAAGTCCGTATCGGCAACACTTTGTCAAGTGTCTTTGCACAGGAGAATGGTGTTCCACAGGGTTCGGTTCTTAGTGTCACCTTATTTTCCATCGCTATTAATGGCATAATTGACAGCATTCCATCGTCTGTAGAGTCATCGCTCTATGTTGACGACTTGGCGATCTACTGTTCGTCAAAGTACATTCGTACTGCACAACGTCATTTGCAGCTGGCCATTAATAGCATCCAGAACTGGACAACTAACAATGGGTTTAAATTTTCCGTTGGAAAAACCCAGTGTGTGCACTTTTGCCGCATTCGTAGTTGTTATCAGGAACCATTCTTATATCTTTATAATACGCTCATATCTGTGCAAGATACTGCCCGATTTTTAGGACTCACTTTTGACCGGTCGTTAAATTGGAAGGCTCATTTTAATATTTTAAAGAGGAAGTCGACGTCTTCCCTTAATATTTTAAAAATTTTATCCAGTACCACGTGGGGTGCAGACCGTACGGTTTTGCTGCGAATTTATCGTGCAGTCGTACGGTCTAAATTGGATTACGGTAGCATCGTGTACGACTCAGCGCGTGAGTCGTACATCAGGACGTTAAACGCTGTTCATCACGCCGGAATCCGATTGTCAACCGGAGCGTTTCGATCGAGTCCTGTTGTTAGCATAGCCGCTGAATGCGGAGAGCCTCCGCTGAACATCCGGCGGAAACGCAATATGCTATCCTACGTATCTAAGCTCCGTAGTCAACCTGATCACCCAACTTACAGTTGCGTATTTCAACCTCGTTTTTCTTCTCTGTATAGACGGAGAAGAAATGCAACACGTCCTCTCGGTATCAGGTTGAATCTTCTTTTAGATGAACTTCACTTGGCGCTTCCTAGAACTCTTAAAGTAGGCCGTAATTCTGTGCCCCCGTGGCTTATTCCTCAGCCCGTCATCGATATGTCACTTTCCATTCATCCTCGAAATACAACAACTCCAGAGCTCTATCGCCAGCTTTTCCTGGCATGGCTGGATCAGAATCGAGACTACCGTTCCGTTTACACGGATGGCTCGAAGTCTCTCAACCGAGTTGGTTGCGCGTTTGTCACCGATAACGCCAGTGTTGGATACAGGTTGTCTCAAGAGTGCAGTATTTTTACTGCAGAGTTATATGCAATTTTGCAGGCCTTGAGACATGTGCACGGTCCACACAAATATGTTATTTGCAGCGACTCTTTGAGTGCTCTTCAGGCATTGCAGCGTTCCTATCCCAGCCACCCTCTTATTTGTTTAATTCAGGACAAATTGTACACTTTGAAAAGAGGTGGAACCACTGTCCGGTTTTGTTGGGTTCCCGGCCACATGGGAATCGCTGGCAATGAACTAGCTGACACTGCAGCTAAGGACGCTGCAAATAACGGTCAGAGTGTATTTTGCGTTATCGGTGACGACCTCAAGAGCGTACTGATTTCAGCCGTTCAGCAGCTCTGGAAGGATGAATGGAGTGCTGTCGATGAAAACAAATTAAAATTTATAAAATCTACAGTTGACCCATGGTTCACATCTTTCCGTCCCTCCAGGTGGGAGGAAGTGGTCCTTACACGGCTGCGCATAGGTCACTGTAGACTTACACATGGTTTTTTGATGGCTCGTGAGGAACCGCCCCTCTGTGAAACGTGTGACACTCGTGTTACCGTTTCGCATATTTTAATAGAGTGTGTCCAGTTTAGGGACACACGACAGCAGATCGGATTGTCAGGTGATCTGTCGGTTGTTTTAGGAAATGATCCTGACAATGTCGATCTGCTGTTTCGATTTTTAAAAGAAACCGGTCTCGACCGGTTTATTTGATTTTATTTATTTGTATACATTTAGGCCCTTTTACAGCCTAAATGGTTTTTTCTTTATATCACTACATTATTTTATATGACACATTGTATTTGTAGCTATTAGATTTTATTTTGTTGTATGTCAACTTTTGTTTTTGTATTGATTTTGCTTTGGTTTTATTGTTTTTGGTTTTCTTTTGTTTACTTTTTTATTTTTAGACGCTAATGACCTCTGTTGTCGAGCGTCTATAATCTACAATTCATTCATTCATACAAACACTTGATGCTTCCAAAGGACTTCAAAGACGACAGTTTAATGAGGATTCTTGACTTTATATATAGCCTAGGAATCCTAAAAAACTGATAAGAAACTAGGGGAACACAATAGATCTTTTAGGTCGCGGTGGCTTCCTTCGGGCCCCTAACTTTTAAATCTTAAATTCAAATTTTGTTTGCTATCGAAATTTTCAACGGAGATAAAGATGGGAAAATGATCGCTATTACAGAGATCAGGATGAATATCCCAAGCCAGCTGGGAGGCAAAAATGTCTGATGCAAGAGTTAAATCAATAATAGAAGTGTTCCCAGTAGCTATATTAAGGTGGGTGGGTTGGCCGTTATTGAGAATGCAAATATTAGAGTTGTTTAGAAACAAGGTCTTCAAAAATTTGCTGTAGGGTTGCAGTTTAAATTTCCCCAAAGGGGGCTGTGAGCGTTGAAATATCCTAGAAGTAAAAAAGGTTTCGGTAACTGATCTATGACTTTTACTTTACCCAATTATAACATCTAAAATATGATTTATACTTATTTAACATTAATGTTAAATAAGGGTTGCGCAAAATTGTGAAAACACCGATGTTAACATCGAACGATACATCGAATTAACAAAATTGATATTGTAAAAATACCCAACAACATAAATATTTAGCGTACCGTATATTATAAATGCTAATTTGAATTTCAAATCATCAAAATGTCTCAAATTAAATGTTAAAATGTAAAAATAAATATAATTTAGATTTTAGAGACATTTACCTACATAAGTAGTATACAGAACCCTAAATTTAAATCAGGGACATTAAGTTAGCTCCTCAAAAGCCCTCAATTCTTACTATGTATTTAATTTCATCATTCGGTTTTTCCCGTCAGCTTAACACTACTGAAAACCTGCCGCTGCTGTTTGTTTTAGGTTACAACTCGCACTAATTTACATAATAAGTAAGTTATGGATTTGAATTTTAATTGTAATTGTATTTTAAAGACCACCAACAGCTAAGGTTATTTGAGCCTAGCACCAATTCATATTTTCAATTCATTATTATTTTTTTTTTTTAATAATAAATTGAAAATCCAATTGACACTTTTACCAGCTCTAGAACTCGGGAACTGGGGACTTGTAATAGAGGAGCCATAGCAACGCCATGTAAACAACAGCGCCGCTACACTCTCGGCTATTCTCAAGCCCTTATGGATTTGACCGATATGCCATTCGAGATCCCTAAAATAGCCTTTAATTTGAACATAGATTTTGTTTCGTTTCTATTTTTACGTTATCATATTATATTGACGTTTTCACTATGTGTGACCCGCGCCTCCACCATACGTAACCCGTACTTCCACCGTATAAAGATTTTGATGAAAAAGGCAAGACCTTCTATATGGCCTTTTATTTAAATAAAAATACTAAATTAGTTTTTATATTAAATATATTTCAACTCAATTTTTTTCATCCTTCACCATAACCAACACATCAACTAAGTAATCTATTTGTCTTTTTATATGTATTTTTAAGTAATGATATTAATTATAATTATACTTGAATTGGATCCTCAACACACTGGAATCCTACACCTAAATTTAAATTATGAGCATTTAATTAACCCTTAAATAACCATTAAATCACACTATTATTTATCATATTGCATTGACGTTTCCACTATGTGTGACCCGCGCCTCCGCCATAAGTAGCCCGTACTTACACCGTATTAAAGATAATATTCAAAGATTTTGTCGAAAACGATAAGAATCCTAAATTTAAATTAGGAGCATTAAATAGCCCTTAAACCTCATACCATTATTTTCATCATTCGGCTTTGAGCTAGCAAACCTGGCACAGATTTTCCTAAGAGGATAAGAGCCTTAAATTAGGGACATTAAATTAACCCCTAAATAGCCCTTAATTCTCAATTATATTTTTTTCTGAATGGCAATCCAAAAATGTTGGTTTACATATAGATATTATCGTAGAAACTGTTTCGTTAGTTATGTTACAATGAAATCATCACTGCACTAGTTTGGTGACAAATTTGCGCCTCTTCAGTGACAATGACAAATATCCTGTTTTAACGCTTGACAGTAATATTGCATCATCAAGAATAAAGAGATGTAGGGGTAATAACGCGTGTGGAACTCCCTTTTCATGACAGTGATGTATTCACATCTGGAAAAGTTCAAACTGTTTCATCTAACATTCTAACCTTAAGCTATAACACAATATTGTATTATTACAAAAGTATGCTTTAACTATGCGGCTCTGTCTATGGCTAACCCATACAGGTGCAGTGCTGCTATTTTTTTATAATTTAACTAGCGGACCCGGTCCGGCTTCGCTCGGATGGTATGAAATTATGATTTAATAGCGGTCACCCATTACTCCACTCACGTATATTTAGTATAGCTGACCCGGCAAACGTTGTTTAGCCATATACGTTATTTCCAGGAATAATTACATTACTCACTCGCTTCGCTCGTTCGCTTAAATATTTTCGCCTACTCACTCGCTTCGCTCGTTCGCCATATATGTATTTTTTAAAGCTTAATATAAAAATCGCGATTAAAAATCAGGGGTTGATCGTATAAGGGTGAAAATTTAGAGTTGTATGTATTTTTCGATGCTGAATCATGAAAAAATTAAAACAAAAAATTTTGTCCAAAAAATAAAAAAAAAAATTTGGGGTGGACCACCCTTAACATTTAGGGGGATGAAAAATAGATGTTGTCCGTGTCTCCACTCTACCCGATAAGCACACAAAATTTCATCAAAATCGGTCCAGCCGTTTCGGAGGAGTTCAATAACATACACCGCGACATGAGAATTTTATATATCGCTCATACGCTTGAATATTATAAATACACTACTCACTCGCTTCGCTCGTTAGCTTGAATATTATGAGTACACTACTCACTCGCTTCGTTCGTTCGCTTGAATATTATAAATACACTACTCACTCGCTTCGCTCGTTCGCCATATATGTATTTTTTAAAGCTTAATATAAAAATCGCGATTAAAAATCAGGGGTTGATCGTATAAGGGTGAAAATTTAGAGTTGTATGTATTTTTCAATGCTGAATCATGAAAAAATTAAAAAAAAAAATGTTGTCCAAAAAATAAAAAAAAAAATTTGGGGTGGACCACCCTTAACATTTAGGGGGATGAAAAATAGATGTTGTCCGATTCTCCACCCTACCCGATAAGCACACAAAATTTCATCAAAATCGGTCCAGCCGTTTCGGAGGAGTATAATAACGTACACCGCGACACGAGAATTTTATATATAAGATAAGTTTCGGAAAAAAGGTATTGTTATATCATTCTTATCTATAACAATAATTTTAAAGTACCTTTGACAAAAAATCAGTGATACAATGCGTTTGATTTCAACTAACAGATTAGCTAGGCATACACACAGCGTTTTTTCACCGTGTTTGGCACGCGACACGCCAAACGTGCGCGACTGGAGCGTGACGTTCTAAGTACGTTGTTACCCATTAACAAATGAAGTAAAAATCGAAAGTTTACCGGCAAGTTTGAAACGCCATGCCAAGAGTGTGTGTTTATGAATCAAAAGTGTACATTTATCTCTTGCAAATCTGACGCGTTTGGATTTCCAACAAGTTCGATAGTTTTGGCGTGGCATGTTAAGAATTAGTTATAAAAAATGATTTTAACAAACCGAAAAAGAAAAGCTATTGCTGCGGCTTTAATATTTATTGAAATGGTGGACATAAAAAAACGGGGAAGGAAGTGGGAAAAGAACTGGCTTAAACAACGAAAAAAGTACAGTCACATGAATCTTCTAAATTATTTACGAACAAATGATCCAGATGACTTTAAAAATTATTTAAGGATGAATTTTGAAGTTTTTGATGGCTTACTACAAATTTTGAAGTCCGTTAGAAATTCTTGACTCCAGTATCTACTGTCTGTCATGTTTTCTTAATTATTTTCTTTTCTGTTTACTTTTATTTTATTAGATATATTTTACACCCTTCGCACGAATATTATAAAGTAAGGTTAAGTTTATTTTATATTATTTGACAATCAAAATATTTCGCCGCGCATAAACACAACACATGAAACTGCCGTTCAAAGAACACATGCAAGAACGCCGCTTCTACTGAAGTACTTGGCGTCACGTGTTTCTTGCCCATTAATACACGCGCAATCTGACACTCTTGGAACGCGCCGTGCCAAGAGTGTCTAAAAAACGCTGTGTGTATGCCTAGCTATTGACTTTTATTACATGTTAAAAACCGTGGCAACGGTCTTATAAACACATTTTTTTAATGATGCTATTCTGTTTGGCCAACGTTAGAATTTACAGCACTGTAAAATTTCTGTCTCATTTTACATTATGCAATGTCAAATTTGTTAGAAAGTGACAAAAATTTAACAGCGCTATAATTTCTAACACTGACTACAAAATAGCGCCATAATTTCATAATAGCAATTAAAATAATAATAATAAAATACTTTCAACGAAAAACACTAAATTATTTATTTAAAATTACAAATAAGTTCTTATAATAAATTTTTGAGAATGTCGCCAGAAACTGTTGTAAAATAAGTTAACCTATCAAAAAAATGCCTTCTGCTATTACTGAAATAAAGAGGCGGGATATTAAAACACATTCTTCGAAATGCATCGTCCCCGCATTATTCCTGATATTTACACTTATGTTTGGATTTCCTTTAACATAAACAATGATTCCAACATGGCTTTCAAGTTCTGCCTGGCCCGGACGATTTCTTGTAATATTTTTACGCCCGGTGTTAACGCAACCAGTATTCTTAAAATTATCAACTGCTCTTTTAATAACTTGCACTGTAGGTATATGTTTATCAGCATACTTAACCACTTGTTGGTAACTATTTCCAGATAGTGCCCAAATAATCATTTCAACTTTTTCAAGTGTTAAATAAGACGTTATTTGAAAAATATAAGTAATTCAATAAATATAAATTTATTTTTGACAGTAGATAATATTACAGAAACAGTTTGTTTTTTCAATATAACAACTTTTAAACCGTCGCCATGGTTTTGAGTAAATTTCAAATTTAGCCTACTATAATATAACTTCGAATCAATGTAAATCATAATATTAGACCAAGAGGCGGGCGTTAATATATGAAGCTCATTTGTGACAGGATGAAATTTTCAGGGAAGGTAGTATTTATTATGACAAAGAAAAAGCGCTAGGGTTGCCTAGTCAAATCCTGGTGCAACGGCCGGGATAATCCACTTCCGGTGCAAAATGTCAATTTTTATATGTATATGTATATATGTATAAATTCAAACAGCTCAAAATTACAAAGTGGCCCTTAGTCCAGCATGGTAACCATAGTTTTTAAGAAAATGACATTTCGAAAATTATAAATTGTTAATAACTGCTCAAAATTGGATAAAATATAATAGTTAAATCCTGTATCACGGAAAAGAAAAGTTATACATTTTGTAAAGTAGTATCAGTATATGCAAAAATTTAAATTTTTGATGTGAAACATCTTTAGGTACGGGTGTAAAGTCGTTTGAATGGAACGTCGCCAAATGTCATTTGTTATTGCATTTTGAAACTACGTGGTCAATAATTTTAGTTTTTTTACTAACATTATCAGCGGTAATGTGTCATGCATCGTTTTTTTTTTTTTTTTTTTTTTATTAAAAAAACAGATAGATTATTATGTATTGTTTTTTTTCTTATTGAAAAATTATTAATGTGATATTTTTTAGCACCTTACCTATATTAAAAATGTTAAAAATTCAATTTTCAACAAAAAATATCTCGCATTATTTTCTAATTTAACTAGCATAAAGAGATACTTTTATTAAAAAAAATATATATAATTTTTATTTCATGATTTTCTTGACTTTTTTTCAAAGCAACTACCTTAAACTACGTTTTGTTTAAAAATGTTTTGTTTAAAAATGTTTCATATTATTGTAAAAAAAAAATATAAATATTTTAATAGCACGTTAATATAAGTATGCTTAGAATAAGTAATTTAACAATAATTCATAAAATGTTATTGCCTTTGTTCGGAACATTTTTGAATAGTTTAATGTATAGTAAACTATATTGAAACTCATGTCGATCACTCACGTATGTAATATAATAAAATTAAAAAACCGGTTGATTTGTGAATCAGAATTGTCAATAATTGGCAATGTTTGCCTTCTTCAGGCCTAAAATTACATAATTTTAATAAAGTAATTTTAGGCTTGAAGAAGGCAACAAAATAGTTGCTGAAAAGTTGCCATAATAAAAATTGACAATTCTGACTCACAAATCAATCGGTTTTTTCTTTTATTATAGTAAATTATTATTATTTTCCATTTTTTCATTATAGTTATTTTGGTTTTATATTAGCTTAGTTAACTTTATACTTGCGTCTGATTAAGTTGAATTTCAAGAAAAAATATTAATAGAGGTTCAGTAAAGTCAAATGCTTCAATTAGTTTTTAGTGTCAAACCAAATTTAAAAACACAAACAAAAATCAACCTTTTTTCTCTTTTCGAAACAAACTCCAAACCACCTTTTTAAAACTTTTATTACA